>PVIH01015515.1:0-43008 GCA_004025045.1 Sigmodon hispidus | reverse complement strand
TTTGAGAAATGAGACTATTAATTCTTTCAGCATCAGGGTTATGAAGAAAAGCACATCTCCTACTCTGGGTCTGTCAGGAAACTCAGATGCATCAGAACACTCAACTCCTGCAACTGGTAACCTTGACATTGAGCATACCTGCTTGTTTTTCCCTTTTCCTTCATCTTGACTTTTCAATTCTATTTATATTTCATTATTATTAATACACTGCATCTTACATGCAGTATTAGATTCTTTACTTAAGAAAAGGCACAAGTATGAGCACATGAATAACAGCACGAGTTTCTCTAAGGTGCACACAATTTAACACATCTTTGATGACTCAGAACAGTCTTGAAGCATAATAAATATTATGCTAAATATCAGTGAATCATTTCCAGAAGTGCTTAACATCGGATGAACAGATTCACTTTTCAAACCAACATTCCTCTACATGTGGTCATCTTCGTTTCCTTTCCTTCCCTAAATTTGTCACAGAAATAGCTCCAGCATTCAGTTTTCATTCTGCACCACTCTTCATGGCGGTAATTAAGTTATAACAGAACCCTGAACTTATTTTAAGTCAATGAAACACAGTTTATTTTTGTTTTCCAGTGTAAAACTAAATTGTTGAAAAGTAGACTCAAAGTCCAGATAAAACAAGTAGAGTATTTGCTTCCAGGATCTGTCACTGTTTGTAGATATGTAGTTGTAAACACACACTTCTTATGAATAAGTAACAAAAATCATAGACAAAAATAAATTTTGTTTTTTTATTCACCATAGGAAATGATGATTTCACTTTTTTGGTTATTTGCAGATAAAATATTCTGAGTTGATTTTACTTGACTACATGTTCATCTTAAATAAAGCCATGTGAACCCTATGCTAAAAATCTCAGATAATTCAAAGGTATGAAAAAGACTTCTTGGCTCATCTATTTTTCTTGATGCAATATTAAAATTCTGGCCAATTATTAACTATAAATAACAATGCTACATTTATTCAGGGGAAAACACACACACACTAATCTCTACATTTTCTGGCATCTACTTGAAGGCACATCAGGATGTCTCATTTCACTTGAGGAAATTATATACTTGAAATTATTCTCTGATCTATCTCCAAAATGAGTTTCTAAAATTGGAAGAACACCCATGGCTTTTTAGCACTCAATATTCTCAGGCCACATCAAAAAGCCAGGAAAGCCTTGAAAGGGTTATGAAGATGAAGTCTGAATATGGTCTAGGCACTGATATATGTATAACACTATTGATATTTTTGTAATTGATTCCTGATGATAAGCATGACTCTCCAGTTTGAAATGACTGTGGTAATTATCAGGTACAAATACATAGCCTTCAGCTTTATTTCTTTTCGAATTCAAGAACTAAATTATATCGGTTCATGAGTTCATAGATGTTAAACAAATTGATCAAAAATTCATCTCTAAGAATGTTAAACCCAGCAGAGAAGTAACTGATTCCTTAAGGAAAAACTTAGACAACATGCACTAAAACAAAGCTTTCTGACCTCTAAAGAGTAAAGTGTATCCAGGCACCAGAAATATGAATGCAGAAGTTACTTTATTATTTTTGAATGCATGACGGATCCTCATAGCTCACTGAATCTTCATAATGTCCACAGAATAAAGGCAATATTACCAAGTATTAAAAAATGCTTTTGCTGTACAATTTGAAATTTTACTAAAACTGCATATAAACAGACTAGAGTCTCACAACCCAACAGCCACACTCAGGTTTTCACAGCAAAAGGGGTCTTATGCCTGCCCCACACTAGGGTTTATTTGTGGGCCCCATTTAATGTGATTTGTCCACTCTTGCTGTTCAACTACCAGAAGGGGAAAAAGGAGAAACTGCAGAATATCAAAATCCTTATCCTGAAAAATCCACCTTTAGCTAGCAGAAAAACACATGGCCAGAAGATGCAGACTTTTCTGTTAATAGGAGCAAAATGATGCCACATAGCTAGTTGAAAACCTGTTTGCAGATCACTACTTTTTCTACTTAATTCAATAAACCCTTTAATAAAATTGATGTTGTTGGCATCATTAGCTACCACTGAGCACTGAAAATGTGTGTTTATTACATGCCAAGTGGTATATGAAGAAATTTTCTTTATCCTCATACTGTTGATATCTTAACAGACAAAAAAAATCTGAGAAGTTTTAATAATCTCAGCTTGCTCTTGATCATGTATTCAACACCCAAGATACCTGAGCATGGGCTCCTGAGACAAGCAAACTGAGGTTCAGTCACAGCCTTACAACCTGAGGGCAAATCAGCTGGTCTCCTCCTGGGCTACATTTCCACAAAGTGTCGATTACACTGAAAGAGCTGTCTTCAGGGTTTAATGAGATAATGTCTTCAACACCCTTACTCAGAGCATTATGTAAGCAAATCTCCTATTTGAAAAACTGAATGTGTCTGGCAGGACTTGCACACACTCTACCCTAAGGGTGACAGTGATATTTTAGGCTGAACATGAAAAAACACTGCAGAACAAGGTCTCATGACCTCATCCTGCTCTCCTTTCCCAGCCTCTCTTTTTTAACCCTAAAAGTGAGGTCCACATGCTGGACCTCTGCTCCTCTGAAGCAAGCCACAAAAGCTAAGCACTTCTTTTCCAATCTTCTCTTCCCTGTGGAAATCCAGTGACAGGTATCCAGCTCCACATTTAGGGGTTGGGGAATATGACAGAGAGACAAAGGAACAACTCTGAAACTGGTCTTGCTGACAATCCTCCCACTCGGGTCCATCATTACTAGCGCATATCCCTCTTGTCTGGACATGTTTCTCCACCCAGTCGGCACTGCATTTATTAGATTTCAGGCAACAGTGTCTTCTGGGTGTTTGGGTTTTCCTTGCTCAAGGTACTTGCTTGTGTAAAAGTTCTCTTGAGTAAGTATTAAGCTGCCATTGAAAGACCCTTAGAGGAGACTCCAGCCCCAAGAACCAACACAGATCACTGGCTGCAAAAAAGAAGAGGATTTTAATACTCACACAAACGCCTGCGGGCTATCAGCAGCTTCAGCTAACTGACCGCCCGCACACAAAGACCAGTCCCCTTTTATAAGGAAAAGGGGGTCTCATTGGCTACTTAGATCTACATACAAAGTTCCGCTAAGGGGTAATGCTGCAAATCGTATACAAGGTTTAGCTATGGGGCAAGGTTGTAAAGGTTTTGATCCTGGAGATGCTGTAAACATCTGGTTTGGGTTAAGATTAGACACTCCCGGTCTCTTCACCCTCTCGTGGCCTTCCTTATCTTTTTCAAAGGACTCCTAACTGCCGGTTTCTTGATTTACTGAAGCTTGCCTGCAATATGACTTCCTGCTAATTGGCCAAATAGCCTTCAGCTGGCAACTCATGGGTCTAATGAGGCTTGCCCTCATGTTGACCTCTTGCTAGCTGGCCTTGTGGAAAATCTGCACTGGTTAGGTTGTGTTGGGGTCTTTCACCATGACCCTTTGGTTGGTTGAGGAAACAGTATTGTACTCTGCCTCCTATACAACTTTCAGCCATAACTAAGAGAAGGCAGACCACAGCATGCATGCAGGCCTGTATGAAATGGGCTATGATCCTTCTGCCAAGAACCGTTGAAGGAAGTAGGAGTAACTCTGAAAAACAGGTATTTAAAAAGGCAAGGTTACATCACTATTGGCCCCTGAACAAACCTGACCTCAGAGCTGACTGGCAGCCCAGACCAGCTAGCTGCTCTAGAAAGCTAAACAAGTTCCAACCTCATTTAAGCCATTGAATAGTCTCTATCCCTTGGCTCACACAATATCCACATCTCTGTCTTCTGCTTCTTGAGCTCCATACTGTCTCCTGCATGTCTCCAGGGGTTTCTGGATCAACCTATACGTAACCACAGCCTTTAATGCAGCATTTCAACAACGGAACTGACAGAATCTAATTACACTCCCCTGACTCCCAGTACAGGCTTCATTTACTCGGGATCCAAATCAAAGGCAGTCTACTTGCAGCTTCATTGACACGACCCACAATCTGCACCTATTTTTTCTATTCTTCATTTTAAGTGCCTTTCACAGTTGTTCCCACCATCCTAATCTCAATGCCATATGTTGAATGCTAGCCCTTATAATCGCATGAATTATCCATCAGTCTCCTATCTAGCTTTCCTACCTCAAGACCGATCCTCACCTTAATCTCCTGTCTCAGCCCATTCTTTACAACACTAGGATTATGATTTTTCAGAACAGATCTAAACTTATTGCTGTGTAACATACTTTCTCAGGTCAAAATATGATAAGGGCTTTTTTATGGCATTACATTCTGCAGGCAAACATTACTGGTCTCTATTAATAAAGGAGAAGAAGAAAGTAGTCTTTTTGAAGAGTGAATAAGGAACAAGAAACTAGCAATTGAACTATGTCAAGAAAGACAGCGAGAGAAAAGAACAATGCATTTGTATACCTGCAGCAAAACTGCAGTTTCCAGGCCAGATTAGATCAAGAGAAGCCTGAAGATAAAAGCCAGTCTCTGGCCCCCACCAGCCACAAACAACCCAAACTGGTCCTGCAGGGGCTTTGATAAAACAGGAAACACCCCAAGTCAGAGTCAACCTGACCCTGCTGGCAGTTTAGAAAGAGATAATGAAGTCAGAAGGAAAGCAGGAGGGAAGATCTTTGAGTTTATATAAAGAACCCTGAGAAAGAAACTTCTTGGGGAAATTCCATCTAAATAACCACTGAGCCTGAAAAGCTGCCTACCATTTACCATTGGGGCAGGGGGGTTCTCAGTGTGTTTATCTGGCAGTGGAGATTCATTATTAATAAATCAGTATCCCATGATTACTTTGTCCTAAACCTCCCTTTCATCAGAATGCTTTAAATTTGTGAGCATGTTTGCCTTTTGACTAGTCAATTACAGACTCGAATATGAAGTCTGTGTGTTAGCAGAACATATGGAGCTATTCATAACACAGCCCCTGCTCTGTGCAGCGCAATGAAAGGCCATTCTCTTCCCTTGCTTTTGGGTCGGACTTTGTACCACTGCTTAGCTGGAAATGGCCTTTTCTGCCACCTGCCAATCACATGGATAACACCTACTTACCCTTTGACTGAAAGGCCCATGAGATTCCAACACTGCTATGTGTTATCCTCACTGTAAATATGCAGCACAAAGACAATGGCAACCAGGGATTGCCTATTCCATAGGAGGTCTTTTGTGTGCCCTCCTTCAAGAGGATCTAATTCTTACTTCACTTTCTAGGCCCTATTGTGACTATTCTGTTGGTGACTTGGCCAACTCGCCTGAAGGTCTAAACTCCTTCCTCTCCCTGTATTTGTCTGCAATTCTCCCTCCTGATTTCTCATCTGTATCATGTGTGAAGATTTTCTTGATCCTGGGGAGAATCTCATACAAAAAAGAATAGGGTGACCTAGGTAAACATCAACAGGCCCTGTCAGTGGGCAGAGCTTTACAAAAGGCCACACTTACTTCCCACAATACCATTTTGTACGTTTGCTATATTTCCACTTCAGCTCAGAATTGCTAGAGAGAATTATAATAGGTTGTCATGTGTGAAAAAAATGTTTCCAAACACAGAGAATACTAATCGTTAGGATTGCTCAACCATGTTAACAGGAGAGGAATATTAACAAACAGCAGTGGGGGCAGGGATATTGCTCAGGAAAAAAAAGAGAATGCATAGAAATTATTCTTCAAGTACAGAAGAATACAAAAGAGATAGGCAAGAACAGAACCATACAACATCTCAGTGATGGTAAACAGTGTGAATTCATTATAATCAGCCCACATAGCATAAAATAACTAATGAGAGTAAGAAGAACTCACAGTACTGATGACCTAGGTCATTCTTAGTTCTTATCAACTACTACATGTTCATCTGTACACCCCAATTTTAGCAAAAATTCTTCTGTTGATTCACATAGAGTTCCCTATTCTTCATAACTCATCATTCACCCCATACTCCCTTGGGAAAGCCTGATCATACTGGTCTGCCATCAGCAAGAGTTGGTGCCTGGTAGCTGGAATCCCACTTGCTCCTAAGGTTTCCTTTTGGGAACTTTTTGTTCATCTGCCTCTTACCTAAGCTCTCACCCTGGTCCCCAGTCCATGTTGTATTTGAAGTTCTATATACACTAGTCTTCATCCAGGTTCACTGTGTCCTTCATTTCCACATTTGCTGCCCTTTCTGACTCCCTTTATTCATAGAAGAAGAAATAAACTACCATGGAAAGCAGCAGTCCTCACCCTTCCTAATGCTATGACCCTTTAATACAACCTCTCATGTTTTAGTGACCCTCAACCATAAAATTATTTTGCTGCTACTTCAGAACTATAATTCTGTAACTGTTATAAAATTTCTGACATGCAGGATATCTGATATGTGACCCCTATGAAATAGTAGTTTGATCCCCAAAAGGGTCATGACCCACAGGTTGAGAACCACTGATCTAAATTCATACATGGTTAATAACAACATAATTGCTTGAAAAAAATCACTGATTATTTAAGATTCATACCCAACACATGAAGTATAGAAAGTCTGAGGAAAAAAAAAAAAAAACAACCCTCCCAAAGGCACCTTGCTATGTGAAGGGTCTCACTCTGCCTGCCCTTACATCCACCATTGAGAACATTACTTTTCTTGAGAGGTGGTCAATATGTTTTAGCAATTATCTCACTCTTAAACTAAAGAACAAAGAAATGTGTTTCTAGGTTAATTTCACTTTTCTGTCCCTCTTTGCTGTACATTCTACGTGGGTCCATCTGAAGTAGGGCTCCTATGAGCCTCTTTAGCTTCGTCTGTTTTTCTTGAAATGGAGCACTAGAGCCTTAGGTTCCCCCAGAGGGTCTGTTTGTTTCCAATCTGAGATAAGGGCAGCAGTTATTCTCCCAAACAAAGCCCTTAAAGAGCCAATGAAAGCTACAGCTGCCGCTCATCAGCAAGATGCATACGAAATACGGAAAGTGAGTTTGTTTGAGGTACAACTTGTAGTTCTTCCAAGAAAAGCCCACATCCATGAGCAGCAGGTCCAGGATCTCTGCTATGTGAAACTTTCTAATCTCCCTTATGTATTTTCTGCTCTTCTCTGTTTTCTCCAGGCCAAACCAAAACATTGCACATTTGTAAAGGGAGAAAGAAAATATGGAACATTCTGAATTTCACTGACTTTGAAGCTTGGTTGAGGACAAGTTTAATCCCTAGCATTTGAGGATATTACATAGACACATTTTATATTTAATAAAATCAGAGAACAGAATCACCCACAGTCAAGCCTTATGGATCAGAGAGTGGTGACTCACACCTTTAATCCCATCACTCAGGAGACAGATCTTTCTGTATTTCTGTGAGTTCAAGGCCTAACAACCAAGCAGTAGTAGCTCTCACCTTTAATCCTAACTCTAGGATTATGATGCAGAGTTGGACCTGGAAGTAAAACAACTGAGTGGGTAAGATGTTTAAGGCAAGCAAAGACATTCTTTAAGAGTGACAAGCAAGACTCTTGAAGATAGCATTTACCCTGAGAAGTTGTCTAGATGAGAAGTGACTGTGGTCTGTTTCCTCGCTCTGATGTTCCAGCTTTTCTCCAATATCTGGCTCTGGGTTTTTATTAAATATCAACTAGAATTTGTGCAATAGAAACTTCCCAAGTATGGAGGGCCCAGTAAGCCAGTGACCATTGGTTCAGGCCTCCTGAACCCTTATATTTGCAGTTTCCTAAGCCAAAAAAAACAAACAAAAACAAAAACAACAACCAAAAACATCTTCACAGACTTTGCACAACTGAGTCCTTGTCAGCAATTGGTTTCAGTTGAAATACCACCTATTATGATAGCCTCAGGCTATTCACTGAAGCACCCTCACCAATAAAGCCTCAGCCTATTACTGAGTTCACAGCCTTCAAAGTGTTTACTGGGGCTTTTTGTTTTTCTTTCTATAATTGTCTTTTTTGTGTTGCTGCTAAATGTCTGTATTACTACCATTTAAGCTGTCAGAGAAGTTTATCCCCAACATTCTACACAGCATGTGGAACTCAAAACAATCTCAAAAAGTTCTGGGTAAATGAATATGCAAAATCAAAGTGAGAGTCACAGATAGTCACACATGAAATTATTAAGCCTCTATTTTATTCAAGTGTGTATGTCACTTATTATGGACATTTAAGGGTTCCTGTGTCAAACCTACCTGTACTTCTGGTAAGGATATTTCAAAAATGTGCAGTTGTTGCTGTATTTCTCTCCTATCATTTTTCACAGGTTTCAAAATGTGTCATAAAATATTATTGGGTCATGGAACCAGGCAGGCCACCAGATGGTTGAGAATGATTTATTTCCCTGATTTTAGACTTCTGAAGAAAAAGGTACAGGAAGAAAGCCAGTACTTATCTCTGAGCTTACAGAATATGAGAGATAGCAGGACCTTGAAGTCCATCTAGTATAGATTCATTCTTAATTTAAAAACCCATCCTACAGCACCCCATGTCATGGCCATCAGACCTTGACTTAGATGCTATCTTACACTATAAGCTGTCTCTTGATTGGACAGATGTTGGGTTAGGGTTAGGGTCCTCCTTCCATTGATGCAGTTTCCTTCCTGTAATTTTTGGCCCCTGGAGAAACACTGTGTGTGTGACTCATTCCTGTTCTCAATTATGAACTTTGAGATATTTGAAAACATTTAAAATATTTTCTTTTAGTTTTCTCAACTTCAAAAGAACCCTCTCAAATCCATCACCTCTTAATCACCCATTTCTCTTTTTAAACACTCATTTTGCTACTGGGTGATCTCAAGATGCTTATTTTTTAATTGTGAACCTCAATTGTACTTGAGCCATAAAGTTACTAAACGATCCACTTTTGAAAGTCAATTATGCATATAACTGTGTACTGTTATCATTACTAATAACATCATCAGTTGTTAATTGCATGCAGAAGCAGATTGTCTAATACAAGCTATCTAACCAGAGGTCTGTGTTTGAAATCAATTTATAACTGCCCATACCTGCTGACTATTGAAAGTCTTCTGATTAAAATAGAATAATCAGATTAATCTGTGTACCAGTTTGCACAAGGACAACAGTAAGTCTTCCTCCAGTCTTGCATTAGACACCCTGACAACAAACCATCAAAGTATCCCATTATGAAGCATTAACAGAAATAATCTAAGCCACTCTGCGAGAAAAAAATGGAGTTTTACAAGAAGAAAATTACAGAAAATAAAAGACTGAACAATTTTGGCTAAATAAAGTAAAACTGAGGAGAGACTACCCACATCTGGGCTTTGAATAACTGCACCAATGGTGTTGCATTCTTATGATCGCAGCCATAGTTCTAACCATCAGCAGCAAGGCACATGCCACGTCATTTTCAATACTGACTTGCTGTTTCTCAATGAGCAAAGTTTGCACCAGGAACACTGATAAGATTAAATTCACATGTCTATGCATATATATGCTGTAATCATCTGTTCTTTTAATGGATAGCGGTGAATTATAATGTATTTAAATCTCTGCACTGGTTTCTATTTAACAGTCTCAGAAATAGTGTGTCCTTTGTTTTGAAGCATAGAAACAAACATGGCATGGCTTCACTTCATCATGATCTACAATACAGAGCAGTTGACTTTCACCTGAGCACAATCACTGAGGCACCTAGAAACAATGACTCCATGATGTCATGTTCAGTTAACTGTATCTTATATATCCTTTGTGTCATTGAAGGCAAATACTTCTAATCATAACATGTTCAAAATAATAAAGGCCAAACACCATATTTTCAGTAATGTGAGGAATCACAATAAGTGTTTTCACTATCTTTTAAAATAAACAAGCTGAGTTACTCAGTTGTTACAACCATTCTGGTTATAGGGTAGACTACGTCCTCGAAAAATTTATGTTTAATCTGTTCTCTTCAAAGTTCAGGATGTGATTTTTATGACAACTGGGTTGTTGAACATGTAATGAAGTGATGATGAGCCCACATTGCAGAACAGTGGGATTCAAGGTGACCTTTCCAGGGAAATTTGTAGACAGAAACACACATTGAAAATATCCTGTAAAGACAAGCACACAGGCCAGGACCACTCTTCTACAAGACCAGGAGCTAGAGGAGAAGCACATGCTGCCCTTCCTCCTGGGTCTTGGAAGGAGCTGAACTGATCTTGCAAGCACAGTGACCTTGAATTTCTGCTCTGTAGAACTGCAAACATGTTTCTGTTTAAACCACCTAGCTTGCTGCACTATGTTGAAATTAATTCAAATCAATTCCCATGCAATATAAACTATGTATTCCACAACTGACTTTGGTAGGAAGCCTTAAAAAAAAATGTACAATAGTGTGTGGCAAAAAAATATTGATGTATTCGCCTAACGTATATAAAAGACATATATCTTAAAATTGCTGAGGCTGAGGGGAACAGCTCAGTGGGTAAACTATTTGCTATGCCAACATTAGAACCTGAGTTCAAATCCCCAACACCTACATACATGCTGGGCATAGCCGCACATATCTGTAGCCCCAGCACTGGAGTAGCAGAGTTAGGCAGGTACCAGCGGTTTGCTTACCAACCAGCCCCGCCAAGTCAGTAAGCTCTAGGTTCAGTGAGAGACTACCTCAAAAAAACAAGGTAGTAACAAAAAAAGACAGCTGAAAGCAATTTCTGGCCTCTACATGCACACATGTAAGTGAGTGCACTTGCATAGATATACACAACACATACACACACACACACACACACACACACACACACACACACACACTAGCACCCTTAGGTGTTTTATTATTACAACCATATCAGAGATACATGTAATACATGAATACATATTCTCATTGTAGCACAAACAGTGTAAGTATTTATGTTAAGACCAAAGTATTCATCAGTGTCCCATGTCCCCTGATTGCATAGCCAATGCAACCACAAGTAGGAATATACTTACTGCAAGTGAGTAATGAAATTTTAATTTAATCACTTTATCTAACATAATGAAAATAACCACACATTACCAGTGACTACTGTTTTTTTTTTTTCATGTATTTATTCTCATGTGTATATGTATGCCTGAATTTAGATATCTGCATGTGTGTGTAGGAGCCTGTGGGGATCACAAAGGTGTCATATTCCATAGAACTGGAGTTACAGATGGTTGTTAGACACTCATGTTCTCTGGAAGAGCAGTAAGTGTCCTTAACCACAGAACCATCTCTCCATCCCAGCTTACAGTAAATTTAACATTTTTATTTGAGAATGATATTCCACTACTAACAGTGAAACCATTAAGTATAAAGGAACATAAAAACACCTAAGAAATGGAAACTGATGACTGGAATAAATTCCAGAAGTACACACCAAATGGATTAATTTGATGAATCAGTAAAGATATAAAACAGCTGCAGCAAACCAAACCTGAGGTTACCAGTTATCACCAGCAGGGGGAACCAAAGAGCAGCACATAGGCTTTTCTCAGGAGAGTGTTCTTTCCCCTAGATCAGAGCCCCAAAATAGAGTCTGCCCAGGAATGCAGAGCCTAGGCTTCCCACAGACCCAGTCAGCTACATAATCTACACATGTTTACTTTCAAATGAATCCTAGAACACCATGGAAATTGGCTCTTGGCATTGGAGTATAAAATCTAATCAATGGGAAAGATTAATTTTTAAAAAAATAAAATTCAATTAATGACAGAACTGTGTCTTTCCCACTCTCCTTTGTTAAAATGTAGTTAGTGATATTTTACTTTGTTTTCCTTGTTGCTGCATACATCAGAGAGAAAAATTTCAGGTCTAAAGATTTACATGGAAAGTGAAAATTTAATCAGAATAGTGTTGAAGTTTCTTTGGGGGGGGTTGTCCATGATATGATGACCATATATAGTCTTACCTCTTGATAAAGGTCACTGAGATCTTCCTCATGGGCCTGCTTGGAGCATCCTGGGAATTCCCTAACACAGCAGGAATCTGGAGGCCAGTCCATCTCAGTCATTTCCAACCAGTCAGTGAGGTATACCACTCCACAGCACTTAAACTGAAAAAGTATTACAGCCACACTTAGAAACTACACAAAATAGATTTTGTTTAATTTAAGAAAAATGAAATAGTAGATTTCCTAAATATTTGTACTCACAGTTAAACTCAGTTATCAGCTAAAGCTATTTATGCACACTATCCTGATGACAGAAACATCACAGAGGAATATCAAAGTGACCATCCCACAAGGAAACACCCACCCACCTAAAATCAAATCTGTGTCTCAATTTCTAACTCTAGGATCTTCTTCTGCAGATGATCATAGCAATGACAGATCTCTCTCTCTCTCTCTCTCTCTCTCTCTCTCTCTCTCTCTCCCTCTCTCTCTCTCTCTCTCTCTCTCTCACACACACACACACACACACTTACAAATTCAATAGCTTACCTTTTATTATCATTAACTTCTAGCCAGCAAAAAGTAGCTAATCATTTTATTTATTATTCATTCACTAGCCTAACTACTCAACAAATTCAACTATTTTGCTAAAAGTCTCTACAAATTCTATGGAAAGACTTCATGATCAAAGCCCACATTGCATAGGTCATCAGACAGGCTTAGGTTCCTTAATCAAGATAAAAGCTTTGTAAATAATTTGTCCAACTTGTTATCACCCAATAAGATGGAGTTCTTTATACACTATCATAGTGTATCATTATAAACTCAGAAAATAGGTGGTGTGCCTAGTTTGAATGAAGTTGGACTTAAGAAAAGTGAGCTTGCCTTTCTCTAAGCTGTGCTTAAGAATACTGATTTTTGTTGTATACCACCACAGATTATACAAAACTTAGATGAAGGCTTAGAAACGCTGCTGAAGGCAGGTGCAGACTGCATTCAGAATGAATAACTGTGATGAGGGGAGTTTTGCCCTTGGATAAAAGAGAGGTTCTCTTCGCTATAGTCAGAAGGAAGAAATATGGGCAGTCACGGAGAAGAACCCTGCCAAGACTGATGCCTATGCAAATTAGGCAGCCCAGGAGACCAATCTGTGCTCAAGATTAACACTGAATCATAAAATATCACAATCCAGTGCCATTTCAAAGATTAACCAAAACTTGGAAGAATTCTGAATTCCTCATGCAAGTGAGGAAAATGTTCAATGTGCTTGATACATTTTCACTGACTCTGCCTAAACAGCTTATGATTTAAAGAGCTTATGATTTAAAAAGGAAAAAAAAGGCATCTGAAAAGCAGTTTGAATGGTAATCACTGGAGCTACTAATACTAAGAGTTTGAAGAAACTTTTAAAATATTTTCTGTACTGCTTTAAAACCATGGGTGTGTCACAAACGGCACACCTAAGACACATTCTAAGCCCTGCAAGTATAACATAAATGTCCCAGACTGACTAATCTGATGTCACACACTGATGCAAAGCATTGGGAATCCTGAAAATAGAGCACATAGTTCAAAGACTGCCTCTCTAAACGCTGTAAACTATCACATTTTTTGGTCGGTGTTTTTAAAGCCTTTTACCCAGAGAAAGTCTTTTCTCTCCTTTCCTGGAGACCTAGGGCTTTTTTGAGCTGACATCACAGGGTAGTTCTTTTGGAGTGTTCTACCTCCAGCCTCAGTGGAGTGACCCATTAATCTGGATTTATCAGGAAATGAAGACTTCCACAGCAATGACTCTTCCAGATAACTTAAACATGCAGTGTTCCATGCCAGCATTGTTAAAGAGCCACTGACATCCGTTCTCTTCTGTGCAATTGTGTTGCTGATTCAACAGAGGACAGTAGATCTGTATGGAGACTTCCACACCCTCCTCAACATGAACATGAACTCAGGGTTACCCCAGTACAAGTCTGTACTCTGCCACTACCTGCCAAGACTGCTCTACTCCAAGCTGATACTATATCAAGCTGTAGAAAGCACCATAGAATCACTATTTTAAATGTAAATAAGCTGGGGCAGTTGATGGATGAAGTTACTTTCCAAAATCATAGCTCAATTTATGGCAGCATTTGTAATTCCAAACCTTATACAACTTGTACCATGTTAAAGTAAATACATTTTTAAATGTTTTTTAAATATTAGTAAATGTCACTAAGAATAACACAAGAGCCATTCGGTTATGGCACATGCACAGGATAACAGTGAATGAGGGAGTTTGTGGGCTAAAACCTGACCAGGTAATTTTCTGGTCCATGATTTACTGTGGAGAAAAGCATCCTAGGCTGAGTTGCTTCTGTCTGCCTAAATTTATATTTTAAAATTGTAGCCCTCGTGCCACAGAATGTGACTGTTTATGGTGAAAGAGCTGTTAGAGGAGTAAGTAATTTCAAATAAGGCCATCATCACGGGCCTTAGTTAGGAATTAATAACATCCTCATTGGAAGAGGAAAATTAAACACAGACACATACAAGTAAAGACAATGAGAGGACAGGGAGAAGTCCATCTATAACCCAAGGGGACAGGCTTCAAAAGACATTAATATTGCCAATCTTGAGCTTCTAACATCTAGATTAGTGAACAAACATTTGTCCTAAGTGACCTTATCTGTAACACTTAATGATGACAGTCTTATCAGACTAATATAAAGAGTGTTGAAAGTCTTCCAAGTATTTGAATGTATTCATCACTTGTTTTATGAAAACTAGAATCGTGAGATTATAAAGAACATGCCAAGCCAAAGTCACGAGTAACATTTGCAATGTATGTAAATGATCATGGAGGCAGAACTACATAAGAAGTAAAACAAGTCCACTCTTAATCAACCTGGGTTGTCTCAGTTTGTATCATCAGTTTCAGGAAATAAAGACTTTGGAGCTCTACCCAGGACAGCTTACTATAAATGTCCCAGAACTTCACATGTCTCCTCATTGTGTTGCTTTTACTATAATTGTGCAACAACAACAACAACAAAAAAAAAGTCAGGAAATCGGGGAAATAACAGGAAATCTCTGTGACACTGATAATTCCACCATCTCGACAATTTTGACACAAAGCCAGGTTTCCTAGATTTGAACCACTGACACCAGATTACACAGAGCTGGCTGTCCAGTAAGACACTCATTCTCAAATGCTTCATGGTGCAGAGCAATAGAAAAGAAAGCAAACAATGATATGTGGTCGTCTAGAAATGTCACTCCAGTCACAAGAAAGATGCTAAAGACAACTGGTAAACAAAAACAATGATTAATCTCAAGTCATTGGCTTTAAAACATCTAGAAAAGAGCTCCAATTTAAGATACTTGGATAAAATGTAAAACACTTTTGGGGGATAAAGAGTACATTTTTTGTAATGTCACTAAGGATAAGCTAAAGGATATCAAGTCGATGATTCACTCTTCTGACCCCTCCAAGAGGTGAGGACCTGTATTCTTCCTATGTCACAGGTATAGGAACCAAGTTAAGTAAAATGATAGTAAGTAGAAGCCCTAGGATCTGAGCCAAGGACATCTGACAAGAAAAAAAAAAAAAAAAAACAGGCTGGTAATGATGGTCCTACTAACAAAATTCACAAACAGAAGCAATCATTAAAAATGTTGAAATAATGTTTAAAAGACAAGTAACTCTAAAAGCAGTAAAATGATCATAAAAAAGAAATTTCTGTGTAAAACTTTTACTATTTATTAGATAACTCATAAAAAAAGAAGAAACTGCAGAGCAGTTGACCAAAACAACTTTTTAATGAACCATGTGGACCAGAAGAAATGAAGGTAAAAAGATGTAGACTGGACAAGACAAGCAGGGAGCGACTTGAGGCATGCTTGGAAAAAATCAGCACCAGTGACTGATGCACAGGTTTCGGTTCTCACTGCAGAAAATGATCAAATCTAAAGCTTTGAACACCTGTTTTGACAACGCGTCACATATTCTATACTTTTCCACCCCCAGGAATAGCAGCACTTACCTCTCTCTGGAAAAAATTCCAAGCATGTGTAAGCCATCTATACCTGGGCAAGCCATAATTTGTCATTCTGGCTTTCAAAGTAACCATATCTGACCACTGTACTGGCACCTGGAGATAAAAAGCAAAATATCAACACACAAGCCCAAGCAGCTAGGCAAAGGCTCTATCACATATGCAAATCTACAACCTTCAGCATACCAACAACACAACACCAAATGTAACATGTACAGACCATGTTAAAGGTGACACATACCTTTCCAATTTATACTTGATTAGAGACTAAATTAAGCTCATACTAACAAACCTGGAATACAACAAACCGCCATAGGAATAAAAAACAAGGATATAGAAAGGGGACTTGCATATGAGCTTTTAAAACAGTGGATCTCAACCTTCTTTATGCTATGACCCTTTGATACAGTTCCTCATGCTGTGATGACCCCCCCAACATATAATTATTTTTATTTCTACTTCATAACTACAATTGTGCCACTGTTGTGAATGATAATGATAATGTAAATATCTGAGCAATCCAATGGTCTTAAGCTACCTCTGTGGAGGGGTCATTCAACTCTCCCCCCACACCCCCCTCAGGTTGAGAACCACTGCTCTAAAACCTAAGACAAGGGTAATTTTGAAATTGTATTAAAAGCAGTAATGTCAAGCTAGAGAGATGGCTCAGTCAATAAGAGTGCGTGCTGTACAACCTGAGCTCAGATCTCCATCATACAGAAAAGGCCACATGTGCCTGTAACCCCAGCCCTTCAGGAGGCGGGAAGAGGGGCAGAGAGCAGAGGCCACCGCACTGAGGGTACCAGTCTCCAGACTCAGTAAGACATACTGTCTCAAAGAAGCAAGGTAGGGATCCTTGGAGGGGATCTCTCCTCTGACCAAAGCATCTAAAAATGTGCATGTGCACCTGCACACGCTGAGAACACACATGCACACAATGTACATATAGGAGTATATTTTACTTTAAAAATTAAATTTGAAAATAGTAATAACCGCTGACAGACATAGACAGATAGATCTCTGAAAGTTCAAGGACAGCATGACCTACAACGAAAGTTCAAGGAGAGCCGGAGCTACCTCAGAAAAAAAATAGTAATATCAGTAGAATTAAGTTTAAAATTCCTTAAGCATAAACATTCTTAAATTTTATTTATTTTCTAGTTTTTTTTAATAATCACTTGGAGACACATAATACAAAAAATAGCAAGTTAGTTGGATATACTTTCAATTTCTATGGTTTAATAAAGTTCAGAAAACTAGACAAAGTTTAAGCTACCCACTATAAATTATCGTTATCTCATATCCATTAGGGCATGAAGCAAATGAAAGTAAGACAAATTCTCAAGAAATATATCATCTGAAACAGTGAATATTATTGTCAGATTTTAACTGGACTATTGCTAGGAGCTGAGAGACAATAAAAATAATGGGGAGCAGACAGATGTCAAGTCTCCTGACTTAGTGAACAGAATAACTTTTTTCTAAATTTTTGCTTTTCAAAATAAGCACTGGTTGTTTCTTCACTGTGGCCACCATCAATCTGAAACCAAATGTGGCAAGAGAACAGAGGACCATTGAGGTTCTGGCACCAAACACGGGCTCCAGCCATAAAGCAGACACACACTGAACAGCTTAGCACACAAAGCCCATTCTATACAAAGGCTAGATTCTGCGAAACTTGGCAGATAATAAACTTTAATGACACTTTTCTTTTACATTGTTATTAGTACAGACGCAATAAAAATTGCAAAGCCGACTTTTCTTTTTCTGCAAGGCTGCTTTCCATATTTCACTTTTAAATGGCCCTTCCTCCTCTCCTGGTGATGTAATGGGGAAGATTTACACAAGCAAAACAATGACGTGTGCCCATGACTGAAATGGCTAGTGGTGTGCATTTATATGTGCCCCAGGAGCTGAGGCCACGGAGGATGGTCCCTGAACAGAGAGCAGCATCTGAGTTCATGGAAGTTCCTTTGTTTTCTTAGGCTTCTTTGCATGGGACCACCAAACAAGCTGTATTAACTTGTTCTAAACTCCCCACAGCTCTGGAGATTTAGCATATATCAGTAGGACATGTACTTCACAACTCTTCTAGAAAATCCATAGAAAGAATGGGGTGTCCTGCCTCATGATTATAACTGTAGCACTCAGATGGTTGAGACAGGAGGATTGTCACGAATATGAAGACAATCTATACTACAGAGTGAGTTCTAGGCCATCTTGGGCTATGAAGATCCTGCCTCTAAATTAAATAAATAGATGAATGAATCCATAGAAAGATACTAATTTCAAAAACTATTTTAGCCTGCATAGGACTCAGCTAGGCCTTCTGCATATGGGAGACAGTTGTGTAGCTTAAAGGGACCACTGGCAGTGGGATCAGGGTCCATCCCTGGTGTATGAGCTGGCTTCTGGGAGCCCATTACCTATGGTGGAACATCTTGCTCAGTCTTGATGGAGGTGGGAGGGGCTTGGTCCTGCCTCAACTGAATGTATCAGACCTTGTTGACTACCCATGAGAGGCCTTACCCTTTTGGAGGAGGGGATAGGGGGATAATTCTGAAGGAAGGCTGCTGGGGTGGGGTGGGAGTGGGAGACAGGATAGGACGATGCACTGTGGTTGGTATGTAAAATGAATTTAAAAATCTTAAATAAAAAATATTTTGATTACCAAACAGAATACAACTAAAAGGTGAAGTTCAAGGAATTAAAAATTATCTATAACATTTTATTCTTCTGTTGTTTGTATATCAGGGTTGTAGGTTATTTTTGAAAACTCAAAACAGGGTAATTCATATAGCTAAAACAAAAACCGGAGGCTTTACTACTTTTTCATTTTCTTAACATGCAAAGTTTTTAGGGATAACATAAAAAATGTGACTGAAAGAAAGCAAGTGAACTCCTATTTTATAGAAGTTGTTATTTTTCCCATACATTCTCAATTTTATATATAGGACTGACTCTAATGCTTTAGCTTTCCATAGATTCTGTCTTCTTCCCATGAGTTCTCAGAAATGGAAGTATGAGTATCTTCACAGAGCTATGCCTGGCAGATCAACTCAACAATTAATCTGTAGTAGGCACTGAATATGCATACCTTCAAAACACTGCATTTTCATCACAGAATCTTTAATAACTGTACCGACAGCAGAAATGACATCAATTTTATTACACAAATGCCTATGCTTATCTCTGATACAAATACAAAACCTCTCTTAAGAGATTTCGAATTTTTTTTTTTTAAAGATTTATTTATTTATTATGCATACAGTTTTTGCAGAAGAGGGCACCAGACCTCATCATAGATGGTTGTGAGCCACCATGTGGTTTTGCTGGGAATTGAACTCAGGTCCTCTGGAAGAACAGCACTGGAAGTCAGTGCTCTTAACCTCTGAGCCATCTCTCCAGCCCCCAGAGATTTTGAATTTTTAAGTGTTTAAAATTCTCCAGAAACTGATCAGGCGCCCAAGCACCATCTCTTCCCTCCATTCCAACTGAGCACATCTGGACTAGAACAAAAGGGAACGTACATGGTTAAGAATCACCTTTAGAGCCTTCCCCAGACGGCTCAAGGGCAACACACTGAAAGCATTGGCATGACACCAGCCAGCATTCACAGACACGAAAAGCAAGTCCATTCCTCACTGGGAACAATTTTACTAATTTCACCACTAAACTGAACAAGCTACTTGAGGGCCAGGGTTGGGGAGGGAGGTTGTTGGGAAGCAGAGCAACTGACAAAGGAGCTGGAGGAAAAGGCTGAGAAAAAAAACAAACTCCTCTTTCAGGCTAAGGGAGCCATGAAGGTTTTTTCCAAGTGGATTCAATGCCTGAAATAAGAGAGAAAATGCTGAATTGCTGTTTTCAAGCAGCCAAGCCACAAGCTGTGAGAGTTTTTACACCACAGTAAGCACACAGCAATTCTTCAAATGCACTTCTTAAAGGGCAATATGGTTCAGCCTGTTGTAATCAGGGGATACTGATGTCCTCCCTGTTTTCTGCTGAGTCAGCAAAGGTGGGATTAAAGGATTGACAATGTAATATGATCATGAAAACTATCAACCATGTAGCAGAGTCGCTCTCCAGTGTCCCACACTGTGATTTTGTCCCACTGAGAACTCACCGTAACCTCTTGCTCGTATGTCCACACACCACAAGCCAGTTCTACACAGAAGATGACGAGTAAAGTTCCGAAGTACTGCAAAAGACAAGAGAGCGTGAGACCATCTGAGATATGTGCTGCTCAGGGCTGTGCTTATCTCTGACAAGAATACAGAAATCCCTCTTCAGGGAACACATGGAAAAAGTTTCCCCAAGCCGGGGGCCAGACAGAGGTAACCATCAGTACTCACCCACATGGGCCTTTGTTTTGTCATTAGTCAGCTGGTAGGATAAATCTTTTACAAATGTCAATAGTTTCCTTGAGTTAAATAAGAACTTAAATGATGGAATTTAATGAAGCTGAATCAAGTTCTCTGCAAAATTACAACTCGTTCTCAGAATAAATGAGGCGAGCTCTGCAAGTTCAACACTTTCCCTGGTGCATATTTTCAGTGGGGTGGGGGTAAAGAGAAGAAGGGCCCCTTTGTATTTGTAAAAAAAAGACAATGTAGACAACAGAGTAGGTTATGTAGACAATAGAGTAGGTTTCTCCTCTGAGAATATAAACAATACAGCATTTAGAGTAGCTTTCTCCTGTGAGAGGAGGTCTTGGAAGGCATGCAGAGGCAAACAGGTGATTCAAGAAATTTGAATGCAGTATTGAAAACAGAAATGCAAATAAAGCATCCGTATTTCTGTGAAACAAAGAATATCTGGGGATCCTTAACAGAAAGCAGACCTGTAGCAAAGAGAATAGAAAAGTTTAAACAGATGAAAACGACGTAAACAAATACACAGAGGTGGGTGGGTGGCACAACAAAGCATCGTGGACACAAACACACATACCCAGAGGAAAAATGAAACACACATTGAAGACAGATTGTGGGGAAACACTAGATGACCCACCAATGGATAGTAAATATCCCCTGTAGATAGTAAGGGGGCATCTCTCAGTGTTTCTGAATAGAGAAGAACATAGATGTGCTAAATAATGTCGGGATACTAATCCATATGAAAGGGACTGGCTAGGGGATGCGCTGAACTGCGTGGAAGGCAGCAAGCAAGGGTTTGAGGTGAAGACCTGAATTTAGGAGGCAGCCTTGCAAACAAGTAGAAAAACAATACATCCTGACAATACAGCAAGAGACATTGACCCACCTGGACATACAGACTGAGAGAGGAAGATGTATCTCCCTAGAGCAGAGGAAATGGAAGGAGTAACTCTTTGTGGGAGACAGGATAAAATCCCGCACTTTATTTACAAAACATAGAAACACATTCCACTAGAAGTATTACTTCAGAGCTCAGGTGCCTGACATGAGATTGGAAAATATTCTCTTAGAAACAGAGTTCTTTTAGATAGCATTTCTGCTTTCACCTTCCTGATTTAGTTAAGAATCTTCTGAAACAGGATGGTCCCATTTCATACACAAGGAAATAATGAAGGTCATATGACTTAGGAATGTGCCAGATGAATTTCATGGACTAAATCTTTACAGCATTGTTCCATGTTCTTCTTTTCCACTCCCATTGGTGGAGGCAACCTGGCAGATGCAGGTAGTGGAATTCAAGGACCAGTGGGCTACCCAGTTCTCTCCACTGACTTCAGCAGGAGCAGACCACCACTGAGCTCACAAGCCTTTTATTTCCTGTGCAGCATGGACCTGGCTGGCGGCACTGCATAGTGGCAGTACCTTAGATTATCTCATTCCTCGAAATCAAAGCTCAGTGAAGAGCAGACACCTAAATTTGTTCTTTATCCCATAGTTGGCTCTTGACAAACACTTGCTATGCAAAGTAATAAGTGAAAACAAAACAGAATAAATTGATAGTGGTTGCTGTTCCCATAGACTGGAAATAACTTATTAATAAAAATGATCTTTAGGAGAGAGAGAAGGAAGCAATACTGTTAGGATCCCAGGAAAAAAGAAACCTCAGAAAAGAAGCACCAAATGTACAGCCACTTTATGGCTGAGCGAGTTAATCAAACTCAAGGCACCCAGAGGGTAGATGTGGCTGGGTCAACAGAGCAGTTGCCAGCTGATGTATTGAGGTACAGCAAGGCTGGGAAAAGACATTGCATTTTATTCTAAGTGTGATAATACCATTAACGAGTGGCATAATCTGATGCACCCTATGCAAACATTTCTGGCTGCTTTATTTACAGAGAGCAGCCTACAGAAAAAGCAAGGTCATGAGATTTACAGGAAAGATGGTAAGCCAAAGTGGGAGGGTAGGAAGAGAAAGGAGCACCCAGGCACGGGACTGTTGGCTTTCAAGACTTGTCATTTTTAGTCTTTGTTCAAAGTTCATCTAAAAAGAAGAGCAATCAAAGACGTAGAGAATCACAGTTTTCCACTTTTTCTGTGAGATAGCTCTTATGACTTAAAAATAGAAATCGCTTCTTGTGGCTTTAACTTGCTTCCTTCATATTTCTTGCATTCAAACAAAAAAACCACAACTGCATAACACAGCTTAGGAACAGTAATTGGTTCAAAAGATGAAGTAGCATTTACGAAGGCCTCCCACTTCACCAGGCACATCTACTGCCAGTGTCTTTAGAACAGATGCAGACAACATTGGCAGCTTCCAGATTCAGATCTCATCTCTATGTGTTATTGCTAGGGATGAGCTGAAAAAGGTCAGCCTTGAAAGGTCAGGTATAAGAAATCTGGTTATTCCTCGTAACCAGTCTCTCTAAGCTCTCTTTAATATTTAAAAAAAAATGTTGAAATCAAAATGAAAAATAAGTACACTACTGTGTTACAAAGGTATCAAATGTTCAGTCATTTTCTGCTTAACCAATGTTCTTACCTTTGATTAAAAAAAAAAATGGATATTAGGAGTCAGCAAAACTACAGGGGAAAATTACACTATGCAATGCCCTCATGGAGCCTTAACTTGAATTATTTTATTTTTTTCTTTTTTGTTGTTATTGTTTTGGTTATTTGGTTATTTGGGTTTTTGGTGGTAGTGGTGGTTTTGTTGAGTTTTTAAACTGAAACTGATAGTCTTCCTTGTATTTTTACTGTTATTATTATCTTTATCTTGTATTTATTGGGGTTTTTTATTTTTTTGGTTTTCCTTTGGGAGATTACTTCAGAGGTGAGGGGAGGGTATCAGGAGACTGGGAGATTGGTGATGGTACTGGAGTACATGATGTGAAATTTCCAAAAGATCAATGTAAAAATTTTGGCAAAAAGAAAAGAAAAGAGAGAAAGGGTAGCTGAACTGGCCTTCTCCTATACTCAGATGGGTGACCACCCTACTTGTCATCAGAGAGCCTTTATCCAAAAACTGATAGAAGCAGATGCAGAGATACACAGCCAAGCACTGGGCCAAGGCCAGAAGTCCTGCTAAAGAAAGGGAGAAGGGACTGTAAGAGCCAGAGGGTAAAGGTCATGATGGAGGAACCCACAGACACAGTGAACCTGTGCTCATGGACTCTGGACCAACAGTTAGGAAACCTACATGGGACCAACCTAGACCCATGTATGCATGTTTGTGACAATTGTGTGGTTGGGTCTACTTGTAAGGCTCCTAGCAGTGAGATCAAGACCTGTCCTTGGCACTTAGCTGGCTTTTGGGAACCTGTTCCTCATGCTGGACTACCTTGCCCAGCCTTGATGCAGAAGGAGGAGCTTGCTCCTGCCTCATCTTGATATGCCATGCTTTGTTCGTGCCCATGGGAGGCCTGCCCTTTCTAAATGGAGATAAGGAGGAGAGGATGGGGAGGAGGATAGATAGGAGATGGGAGGGAATGGGAGGAGAGGAGGGAAGGGAAACGGTGGTTGGTATGGAAAATAAATAAATATATGTTAGTTAAAATATTTTTTTTAAAAAAAGAAAGAAAAAGAAAACTGATATCTACTCACAGTAAAAACCAAGCAGTCCCCTCAAAAAGTAAGATATCACTAAAGATCAATATGGACTGGGTGATAACTTTGTGTCCTGGCTGGGTAAAGGAGATACCCTGACTCTACCTTGGTGATAACCCCAAAGATTTCTGGACAGAGCTAAATCCTTTGAAGTCCCAGCTGAGTTATCATCCTCATTCCCTACCTTCTGGAGTCACTGTTGGGTCTGGACAAGGTTCCAAAATCTGGCCATAGGCATATACTTAGATGTATATAGTATGTCTAATACATGGAGAACTGTTGGGCCTATAGATTCAAGCCTCAGGCCTATAGCAAGAGGTATGCTATCATATATAGTTTCTTTATATTTTTATTATTTTGTGTGTCTGTGTGCCTGGGTGTATACAAGTGCTCATGGGGGCCATTTGGAGAGTGTGTAAGTCACCCTGGGACAGGAGTTATATGTAGTTGTGGGTCACCTGGTGCAGGAAACTGAGTCCCTAGTTCTCTCTGCCATTATCTTTACTTACACATTCACAGACATGCATATGTAAAGCATATACATCAAGGACTAGAGAGATGGCTCAGTGATTAATAATACTGACAACTCTTCCAGATGTCCTGAGTTCAATTCTCAGTAACCACATGTTGGCTCACAACCACCTGTAATGAGATCTGGCACCCTCTTCTGGCCTGCATGGACAAATGCAGGCAGAACACTGTATATGTAATAAATAAATAATACATAAATAAATAAATCTTTGAAAAATAAACAAATAGAGCATATATATCAAAAAAATGCCCCATTCCAAAACTCAAAACTGTTTGTTGACCACATTACAGGGTAAATTTCATATAACTACATGTTCTTGCCCTGCTATTATTACTTTAACTAGAAACATTCGGTCACCTAATTCCAGGAACATTCAAAATGTCAAATCTGTTCTGGGAACATTGCACATGTCAAGTTCAACCTTACAGCTCACAAGTTAACTACACTCACTCTTTGCTTTTGGATGAGATCTGAGTCATTAAGAAAATATCCTACTGACCATTGTGCAGAAAACCATTCAATCCCTATTTTAACAAAGGAGCTGAGTTTAAAGCAGCTTGATCTCTATCTTCAGTAAAATAACACTAGCTAAGGAATTAGGTGACAAGTCTCTGCAACAGTATGAAGTGAATGGCCACTGCACTTCACAGCTGGCCCCTGTCCATCCATACAATGAAAGAACATTATGCAATCTATGTCCTGCTTGATAAGGTCTCTTCCCAATTTCCCAGTGCATGTGGTTTGTTTGACGATGTGACCTGAACCTGCCTTACTTACACAGCATTTCAGCCTGTTCTCTCCCATATGCCTTCCTTTAAGAATATGGAAAGTTCTGAATTTGGAGCTAGAAGATATAAGTTCAAAGTTAGCTCCAATAGCACTGTTCATTTAACTGCCCTGCTGTCCATTGGCTCATCTGTACAATGAAGATAAAATGGAAGCTTTATTTGCAGTTGTCAAGGGGACAACAAAATGCTCCAGACAATGTAAAGTGTGTTACAAATGACTTTCTGCATTACTTTGTGAAACCCGGGGCAAAACTGATTGATCCTCTCTTCCCTCCAGTACAGCCTTTTTGTCCGCTGTCTTCCGGCACTTTATCTTTTGCTCCTGACCACTGAACTCTTCTTCCTCATGTGTATTCAGGTCTTCTGTATCTTAGGCCTCAGAGGCTTAAACCAGTTGCCTGCCTTCTCCACAAATTACAGTATCAGTCAATAGAGAGGCCATCAGTTCCAGCTGGCAAGATCTGATTCTTAAATATCATTTTATTCCCAGTGCCTAAGCAGTACCTGTCACACAGCATGTACTCAATAAATGTCAGTGGAAATAATGATCAGTTTGCAAACTTAAAAGGCCAATTTCAGCATTTCCTTAGGTTTCTCCTACCTAATTCAAACCTTGCCTTTCCTGTTAACATCTGACTCCCTTGACTTTTCTCTACACATCTGTATTTTAAATACTGCCTCTCTGTTTTATGTACGTCTGTTTGTGTAGACTACGCTCTGATAATCCAGTGTGCCTAGAAACATTTAAGAGGATTTACACAGTTAAAGAGAGTGGGCATTGTGCCCCTCCCCATCTTTCTGGGCTACTAGCATCTAAGAATTTTAAAGAAGTAAGAATAAGAAATTGCATGCTTCTGTAGGAAAATCCAAATATAATTATTTTCATTACCATTTTAGTTACTTTGTACAATTATTTAAAATAAAGTCCCTTAAAATAATTAGACCCTCTGTTCTGAGTAAACTGAAATTTGTGTTATACATACCAGTCTTACCCTCAAAATACTGTAATATTTTTAAAAAGCACCTAGTATTATGTTCTGAAATTCTGATGATAAGACATGCAACACACATAAGTTGCATTGCTGCCTTTTTTGAAAATGTTTTAGTGATAGAAAAGAGTGACCCTTGACAAACTGAAGACCTGGCTTCAGTTTGACTAATTTAACTAATAGCCTGACAGTCTTTTACAAACCAGAAAGACTGTTTCCTATTTCATAAAATGGAAATTGCTTAACAGTATCATATTTGGGATTCAATGACAAAACATGCCCTTGCATTCTGACCACTCCCTAAAATAATGGTAGCCATTCCAAATCACATAATAGACACTATTAGGCATACATTATGTTTAAAATAACTAGGCTCACCGCCTGGCACACAGCCAGTCGAGTGCTGGCATCATTATATTATTATGACTAGAGGTTGGTCATGTCAAAAATTGTTCATCCTTTTGAGACTATGGGTGTCATCCACAAATAGAAAATAACCCTAAATATTATTTACTAAAATCAATAGTAAAATATCTGTTTGGGGAGAATATGGCTAGAACTTCTCAAAATGTCTGTGTTAGACAACTTTAGCATATTTAGGTGTGAAAGATGGGAAATCAGCTTCTTCTTGGAATGCATTAAAATCAACGTGTTTGTTATTTAAAAATAACTGGCTCTGCCACAGCATTGCATCAATGCAGCTTGGCATCAATGACTAGCCTTTTTTTTTAATGAAGAGAAAGGGAAAGGTGTGGCACCCTACCTTTCAGGAGTGGAAAATGGCAAAGGTGAAAGACAGATAAATTTAAGACTTTGATGACTTATGGGTAAATGTATCTCTCAGTAGAAACAGGGGTGTTCATAGCCAACCCTTTTTAAAGATTATAGCAATAGCAAATCCTCAAGTTTACTAAAGAGGCAATTATTTACAGAAATGGTCTGGTTCCCTGATATCTCCTTCCCTGGGATTCCACTCAAATGTAAACATGCCTGTCTGTGTGTTCTGTCTCTTAAACTGTCACTAAAATAGTAACAAAGGGATTATCCCTGAGAAAACAAAACATAAATTGACACAATTGACAGACATCATTAGGAATGTGAAAATCAGTAAATTCATTCGTGATTCTGAAAAAACTAAAGGATGAGTAGAGGGGAAATCTCAGAACAATTTGATGCTTTTTGAGTACTAGCAGCTAAATTTACGTCTAGGGATGGCTTGTTCTGAAAAAGAAGAGTTGTTGAAAAGCCATTTAAGGAAACACGAGACCCTTTCCGATCCCCTCTCCCAGTACAGTGTAGTTGGGTGACTACTCTATCTCCACCAGAAAGATGAGGCCGCAGAGATACTAAGTTAGCCTTACACCAGGGGATTTCAGCTTCAATAGAAGCAGATCTGAGAGTCCAGTCCCCACACCTTTCTACAGAATTTCAAACTCAATCAAATGAATAAACACAGAATTTAAGCTAAAAGGCAGTGAAAAGGGAGGTCTCCAAAATTCTAACAAAAAGATGACTTCCAAGCTGTAGATCTTCACTCTGCAAAATCAGTATGTGAGCATTTAAAACTCCATTTCTGGTCATATACATTAAAGAAAATCTCTCATGTGTGTTTTGTCAGGAAATCATAAGGGAAAATGAGAGACTAGATGAAAAGGAGTGAGGTAAGGCCCAGGCAAATGTATTTAAATAAAGAGAAAGCACAAGAAATGTCAGAATGTAAAAGATCATCACATGAGTGACTACAGCTTCATCAGGCCTAGACAGGAGGATGTTCAAAGCAGTCTGAGAGATCTAAAAAATAAAATGGTTCAATATATTTTGATACGTGAATAAAAACAATCCCATAAGGAATTGTGACTATGTAAGATTATAATAAGAAACTAAATTATTAATTTTAATGAAACATTACTTCAGAATAAAAGCATAAAATGCACTATTTTATATGCCCAGTTTTGAAAAGATTTTTCATAGTTCTAATGTAAACAGTGAGCTAATTAATGCTGTGGTATCTCTGGGTTAAGGAGAGGAAATATAACAAGAAATATAGCAAGAATTATGGCAAGAAAGAAGCAGGGGTTCATCTTTAACTGAAGTCAATGTACGGTACTTAAAACTAAGCCTGGAAGAAGGAGAAACGTTACATAAAAATGTGATTTAGAGATATTGAGGTAAATGACAGAGGAATCTGCTGAGACACAATTGATAGCAGTTGCCTTGGGAGTGGAGAATGGCAGGGGTGAAGGACTTCTATATTTCATAAGGCTTTTAGCACTAAATTAACTCTTTAAATTATGTCTCTGAAGCACTCTGATAGAAGGGAGGGCAAAAATTTAAAGCAGATATCTCTCCCTACAGCCTCAGGGCCAAGAGAAAAGATGTAGAAACCAGAGAACTTTAAGTATGCTTTACACTGATGAAATAATATTCTAAAAATAAAAAGTCATTCCAAAATACTGAAAATTATAAGTACATGAAATATATATTGCAGGGCTGTTGGAGTCAAATGCTTTGAGCAGCATTCAGAAACTTTCCAAAATGCTCAGGTTACTACCTTCTTTTTGTTAATATGCCTTCAGTAGTTAAGAATAGAATTGGTTTAGTAAAACACACCAAGTATATACTTAAGTGTGATTTATGGCCTTGACCTTGGCTGGAAATCATGGTGTTTTCTGAAATATTGTTTCTTAAAACCATATGCACATTCTACCTAAATCAGTATGAGTTAGATTATCTTCTACAATAGTTTGTTTCAATAACAAAATTATGAAGCTTAAGATACTATCATAAAGGTAACTTTATTCTAAGACCTAAATTTATTTACTGAAAAAATATATCCATGTATAGGTATAATCAAATTCTATATATCAAAATGGAGGCAAAAATGAAGCATATTTATACACAAATACATATACATGGATGCACATTAACATGTACATACATATACAAATAATATGTTATCTCTACATTTATTAATACAATTTACTACTCAAAAATTATAAGGCTATCATTTTTAATTAAATAACATTTTAAATTTATTCTCTGGGAATTCCAAAGACAATACATTTTGGTCATCTCCACCTCCCCCTTTTCCCTTCTAACCTCTCCTCAGCCCCTTTCTATCCATGTTGGAATGTTCACTGAGTCATATGTCACATCCAAGATGACACACACACACACACACACACAAAACACTCCTCTCCATTCCGGATCTTTTATTTTCCATATGTATGTAAAGTGTGTGTGTGTGTGTGTGTGTGTGTGTGTGTGTGTCTGTCTGTCTGTCTGTCTGTCTGTCTGTCTTTGTGTGCACAGACATTGGGAATTTTCCTCAGTAACTCTTACTGACTTCTGACTACACAAACATACACACGCACACAACACACATACACACACACACACATACAGAAAATTTTAAAATTACCAATATGTCATTTTTAAAATGATAAAAATGAAATCCCCTTTTCTTTGTCACACTCTGGCTAGCTAAAGGCACGACCTCAAATGCTCTGTCCCTCCATTGACAAACCTTCCCAGAAAGCAACTCCACATTCTTTTGTTTTTATAGTTCCAACCTGGGTCACATTAGCTTCTTTCTGACAATAAAATTAATTCATTTTTATTTACATGTCACATTTTTAAAAGGAAGGACTACACAGATGACTGCTCAGAGCTCAGTAAACTGTCAAAAGAGTGATTTTATTTCTTTTTATATCTTTACTGCTAAAAACTTTCTAAGAAAGCAATATGTGATTTTAATGACTATTTTAAGTAGTTTTCATTATTAGGAAGCTGACTTTTTAAATATTTTTGTTTCTAATTTTTTTAATCTAATGAAATTACAAAACCAATCTTTGCCAACAAAATTAATCTTGCAAGCATGCTAAACCTATTAGGGCACTAAGGAGTGCAGAAAATGAACTTAATCATAGTGTTCTATGTAAAACTTAACATTTAATTATTTTACTATTGCTGTGATAAAAAACCAGGCCAACAAAGGCAAAATTATTCAAGAAAGTGTTTACTTTTTTTTTTTTTTTTAGTCCACCAATGAGTGAGTACATCCCCTGCTTATCTTTCTGGATTTGTGAGACCTCCCTCAGGAGGATATTCTCCAAATCCACCCATTTACATGCAAATTTTAGGATATCATTTTTTCTTACTGCTGAGTAGTACTCCATTGTGTAGATGTACCACAGTTTGTTAATCCATTCCTCAGTTGAGGGGCATCTAGGTTGTTTCCAGGTTCTTGCTATTACAAATAATGCTGCTATAAATGTTCACTGTCACTGATACCAACCTATTTAATGTATGTGTCTTTCTCTGTAATATCTATATAAGAACTACCGCCATTTATTTTTTCTTATTAGAAAGTATTTTGTTTCACTTCCTACACTGTTGATTCCTATTTTCAGGGTATGTTTATTGTCATGTTCTATATCTTTTCCCCCCTTAGACTACCACACTTTTCAGCTTACATAATGTTAATTATACTAGACTTCTTTGTATATTTAATTTCAATCTTATTGGCTGCTTGGTCCAAGATTTTTTATTAATATGTGTGTTAGCTACTGTAACAAATGAGGTTATCGTTTATAAAAAAAAGTCAATAAAAAGCTTAACACTCTTCCATTTGATTCTATAGTAAGGGCTAAGTGGTAGAGACTGTGAGTGAAACATAAAAAAATAAGGTAGTTGTTATTTTTCTGGTTCTCCCATAATATCAATTGGAAAAGAAGCTTTTTCCAACAAAAAAAAAATGAAGTGTTTACTTATATTTTGTGAGAAAAAAATAATTTGCCAAGTATCACCAAACTCTATGAAAATGCTTTCTGGCAAAAAAGAAAAATTAAAAGAAAAATTAAAATGAGAAAAGCTATAAAACATTATTTAAGTATACACCCCTCTTAATTTCTAACTAGTTAGATTTTATCTATACATGATATTCTACATAATTTAAAATCACAAAAGACTGAATTGCTTATCTAAGAAATTTCACACAATTCTCCCAAATAAAGTCAATTTCAAAATACAGCATGCCTTACTGGATATTTTAGTATTTTAAAAACACAGACCCTTTGACTTTTTCTCCTCGTTACATAACAACTCTTTGAACAAACAAAAAGTTTGATTAAAGGCCTGTGTTCACCAAATGATAAATGATAAACTCCAGTCTCTCCCTTGTCAAATACTGAACTCTGCAAGCTTTCAATGCTAAGTATCTTTATGTCAGCTGTTTATTTTTCCTCCCTCCCTGACTGCAGGTTTAAAAATATTATATTACTTATAGTTAGTAAATAAGGGAATTCCAGTGCCAAATATTTGTACAAGATAATGGAATGGTTTGCCCTTCTGTTAGGAATTCACAGGGATTGAAATGCTAACAGCCCAAGAATACTTGCTTCTTAAAACACACATATATACACAGCCTCTGTTGAGCTAGCTCTCACATGGAGAGCTAGCAGCTTCCGGATTGGGATGTTCTGCAGGAACAGCAGTCAAGTCTACAGATTTAAAAAAGAAGAAAAAGGAAACATTGAATGTCCTTCTATTGAGCAAACACAAACAGAATAAGGTTAATCTAGTTTTGGAAAAATACTAGAACAAGGCTGGGTGAAGGGACAACCTGCAGTCTCATAACTACTGGAAGTGGGCAGAAATTCAAGCGGAGGTGAATATTGGCATGCTATGATCCTACATTCCTGCTTGATATCTGAAAATATACAGAAGGCTATTTCAAAAGAGTACTTGTATCCACTCCCTTTGCAATTTTATTTTCACTGGTCTTTGCTGAGCCAATGTCTTTATCACAGCTGTTGGTGAGCCTCAAATCAGTGTTTGCATAGTGTGATATTTCAATAGCTCATCAGAGAAATGAGTCCTGCCAGAATCTGAGCGTCTGACTGAGTGCTATAAGTTCCCAGGGTGAGGGTTGGAAGCAATGACCTATATAATGAGAGGGAAGGCTTTAAGGGTGAGGCGATAAACTGCTGGACACATGAGAGAGGTCACCATATATACAGCTTCTGTTCCCTTGTAAGCTAGGTCAGCTCAAACCTGCAAACACAGCCAGATCTTAAATAATTTATAGGTTGTTTCTTGTCTCTGAAGAAGCAATGGCTACAGATTATTGGGCCATTCCTCAGAATGGGAGACAGGGCCTCCTGTTCCCAGAACCTATGCATGAACACACAAATGAAATGTTGACTTAGACATTACCTAAGCAATATGGGCAAGCACACTTAATGACCCAGAGTGTGATCTCATGTAGTCCCGACCCAATGTACCAGCTGTTCCCAAGCATACAGGTGACAGGAATCACCATGACAATAATTCTAATAAGAAATGAAACTGGAAGTCTAAAAAGATAATATTCAACAAGAAAATTATTAAAGTATGAAAATTCAAATTGAAAATCTGCTAATAACCCCAAAACCTCTGGGGTTAGCTGTGAAAGAAAGTTCTCAATCACATTACCTTTATTTTCAGTGAAGCTATATAATCTAATTTATGTTTGTACACACACATACATACATATATATGTACATATAATATATGACTATGTGTTAGAAAAAAATTTGTAACCCAGCTGGGGAATATAACTTAGCCATAGAGCTCTTGCCCAGCATCACTTAAGCCCTGGATTCAATCCTCAGAATTGCCAGAAAGAGTGTTAAGGAAAAATAGTTTTTATTTTCCTAAATCCACATATTCAAAAGTATATTACAAGTGGACAGGCTTGTTCTTTCATAATTTTAACCTATTCAAGTAAATGATGTTATCTTCCCAAGTTTTTTAAATAAAATAAAATCACTCTATTGTAATAAACTTATAAAAAAAAATATCACCCAGGTAGATTAAGGTAGTCCTTCAAATACTTGCCCAACCCCAAACCACATACATCTCAGTGAACTTCTATACAGAGAAGGCATGGAGTTTCACTTAGAGTTTTACACTTTTATCAAGAACATTTTTATTCACACATCCATCACACAAAAAAAGAAAACCCTACCATACAGTTGAGGGTAGAAAGGCAAAGAGCCAGATATAAGAAAAGAACTCTTGGGCTAGTGATATGTCACAATGGGAAAAGGCACTTTAGCTCAGGGTCCCGCACAAAGGTAATAGAGAAAGGAGATCCCACTGTCCAAAGGTGTTCTGTGACATCCACATGCACATGCTGGCAGAGGAGAGTGCACACACACACACACACACACACACACAGAGAGACACACACATCATCATCATCATCATCACCATCATCATCATCTTACACATATACTATAATAATAATATCAATAACAAGGAACAATTCTTGGGGACTCTTACAATCTGATTGGCAGTCACAGTTGAAGTATGAAAGAAGGAAATCTGTGTGAAAGACAAAAATCATTAAATCTCAAGTTGCCAAGACAGCGACAGTTCAGTCTATAACAGTGGTTCTCAACCAGTAAGCCATGACCCCTTTGGGAGTCACACATAAGATATCCTGCATCTTTGATATTTACATTATGATTCATAACAGTAGCAAAAAATACAGTTATGAGGTAGCAACAAAATAATTTTGTGGTTATGGTCACCACAACATGAGGAATTGTAGTAAAGGGTCTTAGCATTAGGAAGATTGAGAAGAACTGGTCTACATGAGAGCAAGAATAATAAGAATTAAACTACATGGATTTCAAAACAATTTTTTTTAAATGCACTTTTATTACAAACAAATATTTAAGTAGAACCATGATGGAAAAGTAATGAGCTTTAAAGACCTGCATGCCTAAGCAAACACAGGATGATTGAGTAGAGCCTATACTATGTTATCTCCAAGTCAAAGCTTCCAACCAGCATTAATGTGATCTCAAAGCAAGTTAACCAATCCTACCAAAATCCTTACATAAATTAGCTTTTAGCAGAACTTTTTATTGGTGGGAATTCTCCATATAATGCACAGGCTAGACTTAAATTTGAAATCTACCTCCCTTGGCATCCTGAGTAACTGGAATTACAGGTATGTACCATCGTGCCCTGTTATCTATGAAACTGTTTTCTCTGAGGCTAGAAAAATTCAAGAGTGTACCAAATAAGGACTTTTGTACCCTCCAAAAAGGTCTCAAGTTGCTCACTTGTCTCCACAAAACGTCTTATACCACCATGCCGTTTCTTGGTGTCAATTTAGCTAGATGGCTATGTTTTTGCTATAAAATCTGCACTAAAGACCCTCAGGCTGCTACAGTTTTATTTACAATGGATACCTTTAGAGCTCAAGGGATCTTCAGAGTATTAAAGAATCTCTTCTATTTTTGCTTCTGCTATTAAAAAAGGATCTATAAACAGAAAGTCCCTTTAGTAGAGAGTGGCATAGTCAGGTAGTCATTTTCCTACAGACCGCTGAGCAATCGACTCCAAAGTAGTTAAGAACACACGCTGTTACCAGGGATATACCTCAAAGATGAACCAGATGATGACATCATTTTTCTGCTTACAAATTTCAGACCACAAATCATGAGCATGATATTCAGGACTGTTAGTCCCTAACCCTAACCCAGCTTCCACAGCCCAGCTCAACTATATCCGGCATAGGCATAGACAGTGCTCTACTCCTAGCCATCAGGACCTTCTTAAAGTCACCAGATTTGCTCTGTTTATTAACATTTTAGTTTCTTAGTGTGCCTTGGTGGTCACTATTCTGCTCCTGCCCACTATTTCCTATCAGCACCAGCCTTTATCCCCAGTCCACAGGTCTTAGCTCAGATGCATCCTTGTGTGCCTTTATTAAATACCTTCCAAGAAACAAGACAATAATTTCTCAGAGTTCTTCTAAAGTACTTTTAACCACACAAAAGAATTTTATGGAATTAAACTATTTTAATTCCCAAAGGCAAACCTCTATTTGTTTTGTTAAGCTCTTAGTCCATGCTATAAACTCAAGAGTGTAAAGCCGAAAAAGAACTTGAAATTTTAAACTATTTAAAGAGGATGTTACCTGGGAGATACCCTGAAATCATTTGTATTTTTACTTAATTAGGAATAATTCTTAAATTGGCAAGCATCAACTAATGGAATTTCCTATCTATTTGAACAAACTATTTCCACAACATCTTCATGAGTACAATCATTTTTAGCAAATTTATGCTTTCCAGGCTTTAGAATTACAAAACAGGACTAATGACAATCTAAAAAATAAAAGACTAGCCATTTATTTTGAAGTAACTGTAAATTGCTTAAGAGTGGAGTTACAACTATATTATTCCCACATTTAAATAAAATTCAAACAATTACTTTTGTTATTAGAGCTGCCAAGATTCATCTTATCCTACAATTCTACAACCAGGGCCTGTTACCACTTTTATCTGGCAAGAAATAAAGGTATATGGATCCTAATCTTTAAAATTTCAATTTCTAAATGGTTTTGCATTTATACTATTAATTAGAAAAATATTAATTAGTAGTTGACATCATTGCCTATTACAGAGTTGATCTAATCAGTTTATCTGAAGGTTAGTTTCTTTACTGACAGGATTCATTTTTGTGTTTTACATTTATTATTTGCCCTCTTCTTTGAAGACTTTATGCAAAAAAAGAGCGGTTTCTCTAGAGTCATTTAAAAAAGCTACATGATTTTAAATGAATAGCTACCACTTGATATTTGACCAAAAATAATCAGAGAAGAGGCAATATGAAACCAAGGCGAGATCAGGAACATTCCACAATTATACTGTCCTTGTAACAGGCACATGAAGCAGAGGTGGCGAACAGCATTTAACAGCCGGGTGATGAGGTGCCACCAGGCAGACACCTAACTTTAAAACTTTGCATACCCTAAGGTCAGTCGCTAATTTAATGGATGTAGGTTTATCTCTAACTAAAATGTATCTCAAAGGTAAAAAACAAATTCAACATGTCCTCTTTTGGGTTCTTCCCTCTGCTTGTTCCAGGACTGTATGATTGATATGTGATATTGGGGGGTCTTTACTTCTGTAACTCAGAGTTCATGCCTCAGCTGCACTCCTGTCTGCTCTTTGTTCTCATTAGGAAATGGTATGGAACAATGTGCTTACTATGACAGAAGACAGGTAAATAGTGAACGGGTGAGAATACCAAAATTAGAGTCATTCACTGTCCAATCTCTCAAGTAGGCAAAAGGGCCAATGAACAGTCACAGTCTTCTCCCAAAGGCACATGTAAACTACTAAATCTGGCTTCTTACTTCTACTAAAAATGAGTCATTTCATCCTATACTGGAAACACTCCCGGGCTCTTTTGAGGCATTGACTCTCTAGGGTCTATGATCACTCGTACAAAGACTTCACAACTCTTCATCCTATCCTCTCTATGCTCCACAGCAGAATCAAATGCCTTAACCTGACATGTACAGTCATGACCCTTTATCAGCAACACTGTTCACATGACTAAATCCTACTCCTGTTCTCCTCCAAAAACATCCTAATGCATTTTCAACACCCAGCAAAGTCACCCTCCTGTGAACATTTTGAGTGGTTTCCATTGCTTCTAATTCCGGGTTCCCATGGTAATTTACTTATAAATTTGAGGTGTGTGTTTTGCTGAATTTTATCTTTCTGTCCCTTTTGTTGTTATTTCTAACAAGCTTATCACAGGCTGCAGACTTAGTGTGTGTGATTAAGGAGGGAAATGATGATGGGAAGGAAGGGAAACACAAGAAGAGGAGAGCCTGTTGGATTGGACAGAGTAACAGTGGTAAAGCATCCTAGTAAAATATGAAGATCATATTTTTTAATATATAATCTTCTACTCAGCAGTAAGAAAAAATGATAGCCTGAAATTTGCAGGCAAATGAATGGATTTGGAGAATATGCTCCTGAGCAAGGTATCACGAACGCAGAAAGATAAACAGGGAATGTACTCACTCATTAGTGGACTCTAAACTAAACATAAAAGCAAAAATCAAACCATGTCCAAGCTGCAAACCACAACCATGAATAGCTTGGGATCTGAAAGACCTTGGACCAGCACCTTGGATCCCACTCCCTCCAGAGGAACACCTGACCCAGTCTTGATGTTGGGGTGAGGAAAGTGGATCTGACAGGAGTGGATGCTGAACTAAGCCATATTGGGACCTTGGGACCTCCTGCCCTTGCTAAGGAGTAGATAAAGTGATATGGAAAAGAGAGAGTGACTGGGAGGGGTGGGAGGGGGAAGGGAGCTTGAACAAGGATATACACGGATAAAAAAAATATGACTTTATTCATAATAAAAAATAAAATAAAAAAATAAAAATAAAAAATGAAGTGAGTGGGAGTAATAAATAAATCATAGCTAAGCATTAAAAAAAGCAAAGCCAGGGCAGCCAATCAGATGTTTTATAATGGTATCTTGTGGTGAAACATGCATGGGCTACACAGATTGTATTTTAATATTAATCACAGCACCACTAGCTATGTATCTTTAGGCACGTTGTTTTTCCTCTTCTACAACTATCCTATCCAAAACTAATGGTCATGAATATTTTCTGAGAAAACTAAGTTCAAACTTGATGGATGTTGAGAATGTGGAAATTAACACAATAGACCTCAGTTTAGAAGTAGGGTCTAAAATTGGTAGGTTCACAACATAAAAGTTCAAACCAGATAAGAAACACTCTATGTAATAGATTCATTTTAATTTGATAATTAATTAATATTTTTATAACTATAAAATGTACAGCAACTAAGAGAAAAGTATAAACCAAGCATTCGTAGAAAATACATTAATATATGAAGATATATTGGTTCTTTATTATGGTTTTAAACAACATCATTGAAAGGAAACTCACCAGAGGTTGTTGAAGATTTTTTTGATTTACACACACACACACACACACACACACACACACACACATACAATGTTTAATCTTAAAGAAAAATTTGAAATGCTTCAACAAACTCAGCTGTCCTGTGCAAGTTGTCTGGAATGATAAAAGTTGAATAATAATCTTCCTTGAAAGAATGCACAGGTGCTCCACATATCTATCAGATTCATCCTGACCAGCCTCTGGCTACCTGTCAGATGGCAACGGGAGCAGAAACATTAGCTTTCTATTCTGGCAAATGATGACCTGATGGTTGCAGTCAGCTGCTGTGGACTCTGGAAGAGTGTCTGTCTGTTAGTCTGTTTACATTCCCCCTGAGCTGGTATGGCTTCTCTAATGCTGCCCTAATAGAGGAGAAGAACAGCCATAACAGATGAATTTCATTTAGTCAACTACTAAAGCCTTGGGGAGTATCTATCTAAAGCTTAAAACCAATTTCCATTTAGCTCCAATTTCTCTTTGAAAGATTGAAGGAATTTGTGCTGCTGAAATTACTTTGAAAGTCACTACATGTCCAAGTTTCTTTTCTCAATTATTTCTGACCTATGAGAAAATGAAAATGATCTTGTTATAATTAGAATTTAATTGTTCTTAATCTATTCATAGGAATATATGTTTCTGGGGCTGGAGAAATAGCTCCATGGCTAAGAGCACTTGCTATTCTACTGGGCTTGGCTCTAAGCACCCACACAGAGGCTCACAACTGATTGGAACTTCAGTTTCAGGGGAATCCAATGCTCTCCTCAGACCACATACATAGTACACTTATGTACAAGGAGTCAAACACTCATACATATAAAAATAAATCTTTTAAACATATAAAGATATGCTACTACTCTACAATTACTTCATAGCTACTAAGAACAAATCTGGGCTGTGGCATGTGTTGCATATAGAAAGCCCTAGGTTTCATTTCCAGCACCAGAAAAAAAGAAAAGGAAGAGGAAAAAATTTCTAATCAAAGTAATGTGACCAGATTTATAAAAAACACAGAATGTTCACTTAAATCTCACATAAATAACAAATGTTTTGGTACATATACATTCTCAACTTTACACATGATAGACTCACATAGAAGTATTATTTACTGTTTATCTTAAATTTAATTATATAATTTGTGTCTTTTGGGCATCATAAATCAGGCTGTCTTAATTCCTTGCATCTATAACCATTAATTCAATACAAAGGTTATATTAATGATCACTCATCAGAAGTTTTAATAGGTAGCCTTTTTACTTACAAATGGTTTGATTTAGTGTCCTTGGGGGTTGAGCTTGGCAGAGGCAGCTTGGTTGTAAGGATTGTTTGGAAAGAGACACTAAAATTATTTTAAACTGGACTGTTGGATAGTGACTGTATTTCTTTACTTGAATAGCATCCCAAACCCACTGCAAGTCCTGTTTTCATAACTATTTAAGAGACACATCAACCCTAAGAAATATCAACTGTTTTGAAACAATTAATATAAAGCAAAAATAATTTTTTCATATTAACCTAATTTATACATCTTAAAACTGAAATAAGTCAATACAGGGAAACAGACATATTGGAGAAACACACTATACACACTTAAATATTTATATCTAAAATAAATGTAATAAACCTCCAGTTAGTTTATTTAAAGAAAAAAAGGCATGAAAGAGAAAGCCATGATGATTGCTTCACAAATATTTACCCAAGACCTAACAGAGTCACATTCTACATCAACCTGATCCTCCTTAATGAAGCCATTCCCAACAGTCAAGCTCATCCATCTACTCTCACTGTATCCCAGGGACCTTCTTCAGTTTAATATGATGGTCACTTTCTCTTACCATTCTAATTTTATGACCATAGATGTATTTAATAAACATTTGTTTAAAAAATGGGAAAAGTGAATAGTTAGTCAAAGTAATGGTAGTTTTGACTAATTTTACATAATAAGAAATGTATGCCAAGGGCAACTCACTGGAATTCCAAGTTGGAGAAAAGGCCCCAAGAGAATTGGCCTTGGCAATCAGAAGCACTGAGGTCTGAACCACAGCCACACTATTCACCCTTGGGTGACCTTGGGCTGGTTACTAAGCTCTCCAAGCTTCATTTAACATTTAGCTAAAGTCAGAGACTATTCCTTTTCTGTCTGAAGTCAACAACTACATCTAAAATGTTTTATATGCAGCCACACACATTACAAAGAATTTAGGCAAAAATCCCTGTTTGTATAGCAAAATAGCAGAATGTAATAGCCAAAGTGGTTTGTTGTGGTCTGAATGGAAGATTCTCTATTTAAGAACTGTGCAGACTCAGGAAAGTCTCTTAACATCTCTGTGATCTAGACTCCTCAACTAAATTATTTGAAGATAACACTACCTATCTCCTTAGAGTTGTGGGGAGGATAAAGTTGATTAATTCATGTAAGAATCTTCATATAGCAATAATTGGGTAAAACTTTACAGTGTCTGGCATGAGAAGAAGCATCTTAGAAATACTACTTGTTACTTTTCTCAACATTGCCATTATTTCAGGAGATAATATTTCAGATAAGTCTGATAGAATGGTAATAGCTAGCCAAAATTGTCAAGAAAAGAATTGTTAAAGAGACAGCAAGAATAAAAGCAGGGAAAAGAGAGAAGTACTGTCTAGAGAACAGAAAATACACCTTAACTAGAGAACAGTGAAGTAGGTAAGAAGGCTAAGGCTGGTAGATAAAGGCTTAGCTATCCAAGGGCTTGATGCAAGTTCCATATGCCTGTAAAATCTTCACAACCCAATGGGGAGACTATCAAAGTCTCAGAGCATAACAGGAATAATAAAATCATGGTTGTGTTGGCTTAACTGAACTACACTGGGTTAGAGTAGTCAAGAGTGGAGGCAGAACACTGTATCCTGAGAGCTTGTACAAGAGCAAACCAAACAACAGCAAAAACAGGGGGAGGGGGCTGAGTTCCTACAATTGCAGAACCAGGATCCTTAACTATGGGGGGGAGGGGAGCTTGGGAAGGAAGCTGGGGAAGAAACAGCTTGAGAAACAGCAGATACATATTAGTTGTGAGTGATGGGCCACTGGGAGTTGACAGCACAATGTATTTTTAGCAATTGAGAAGGTGTGCTTGTGTCTAGGCAGAGCAAGGTCTGGAAGTTTGCTGTGAATAGTGTAGTTATAATGAGAATGGAAACTGGACTGCCAAGGACAGTTGATAGAAGGAGGATCCAAACTGTAGGTGGCACTTATTGACTAAGAAAACAGAAATAGCCTGAGGATACCCATGAGAAAAGTGCACACAGCAAACAAAGAAGGGGAAGGAGACAGAAAGAGGTAATAGGGTGAAAATGTTCACCATCACTGCTACAACCCTAGACTAATGCTGACACTCACGGCTGTGCTTGGAGCTGTTCCAGAGTACCCTCTGCAAATCCTCCTAGAGTTCGTATGAGAGAATAATGGAATTATCTATCACACACACTGTTCTGGTGCAAAAAAAAATTCATGTAGCATGTTAATGCTCTGTAAGTCTTTAAAGGATGAATGAACAAATAAGTTAATGCCAATAGGACCTTTGTCCTCCTAGCCATTGTGTATTATAGGCCTTTTCCTTATGCTAGACACTCATTCACAAATCTGGGCCATATATCAAGTAGCAGACCAAATTACTCTATTGGCTTTTTTTTTTTTTTTTTTGCTAGCATTGAAATACCTAATGAAATACGTAAATGTGTCCTCAAAAGTTTTTGTCATTCCATAATATATCTGTCCCCACCTCACCTCATAGTACTTTCCAAGGACAATCCAGAGTTAAAAGCTGGAAGGATGCCAAAAAGGCCAATGATGCTGAAACTGGTCTTGAGAGATCATTGTAGCATGGTAGTTGTTAAAAACGCTGCTGAAATTTTTCTATACATTTTTTTTCAGTATTCAGATTATAGAAGATTTACATAAAGTTACCAAAGTATTTTAAAGGCATCATAAGAGCATCATAGGCTCAGAAACACTTCTACAATTCTCCTTTTCTCTAGGAGAATGAAGAATATGAAGTAAGGTGCTAGGCACATTTTCCACTCTGAGTATGGTTTATTTTCTCAGCTTTTTTTTTTAAATTCTCCAATCTGGGAGTTACTCTCCAAGGAACTGACAGATAATTTAATCCAAGGTCGTTCTTGAGACATTTAAAGCTTAATTCAGCTTCACAGTAAGATTCTGTTTAGGTTGGCATGGATGTGAACCTGGTGAGCATAGATCTGAGCAAGCTAACTGTGGTAAACCAATTTGTATTCACTCCTCCCCAGTCCCACATTCAGTGATGTCATGTTGGTAATTTGAAGTCAGCCGTGCTAGAAGTATTTGCCCTATGGAAATACTCCAAATGCTAAAACATAGGACTTTTATTCTGCCCAAAAATCCAGCTTGCCAGCAAAATGCTCATTTTGAAAACTACTACAAGGAAAGGAACACAGTCAATGAATTAATTTTTCTGTAGTGTCTCATGGCTTCAATTTAGATGTTATCAGGCTCATTGTCTGGTGGCACAGCAAAGCTGCTGTCGGCATTCTTCTTAAAATGTACAGGTAAAGTATTTTAGTTGATTCTGATTTTTAATTTTTAAAGTTTAGCAGTCTTTATAAGATTAACTGTAGAAGCTTAAGGAGCAAAATCAATTTAAAAGAAGTAATATAGTAAGGGAAACATCACCCTTTATAATAGCTGCAAATAGCATTAAATACCTTGGAGTAACTATAACCAAAGAAGTAACAGATCTTTTTGATAAAAATTTTAAATCACTGAAGAAAGAAATGGAAGGGGATATCAGAAAATGGACAGACCTCCCATGTTCCTAGATATGTAGGATCAACATAGTAAAAATGGCAATTCTACCAAAAGCAATCTACAGATTCAATGCACTGCCCATCAAAATCCCAACACAATATTTTAGGGACCTTGAAAGAACAATACTCAACTTCATTTGGAATAATAGGAAAGCCAGGATTGCCAAAACAATTTTGCTCAACAAAAGAACCTCAGGAGGCATCACCATCCCAGA
>PVIH01015514.1:0-49342 GCA_004025045.1 Sigmodon hispidus | reverse complement strand
TCTCCTTCTTTGTTGTGTCTTTGAGTGGCTTGGGTATTAGGGTGATTGTAGCCTCATAAAAGGAATTTGGCAATATTCCTTCAGTTTCTACTGTGTGAAATAGTTTGAGGAGTAACGGTAGTAATTCTTCTTTGAATGTCTGGTAGAATTCGGCACTGAAACCATCTGGACCAGGGCTTTTATTTTTGGGGAGGTTTTAGTAAGAAAAAACTGATATCCTAAAATTCACAGGCAAATGGAGGGATTTGGAGAATATCCTCCTGAGCGAAGTCTCACAAACTCAGAGAGATAAGCAGGGGATGTACTCACTCACTAGTGGTCTCTAAACAAACAAACAAGGAAAAAAGCCAAACATGCCCAAGTGGCAAACCACAACCACCAAACAGCTTGGGATCAGAAACACCCTGGACTGACCCTTCAAACCCCAGTCCAACTATAGGAACACCTGACTCACTCTTGAGGGAGGGGGGAAAGAACTGGATTTGGCCAGAAATGGAAACTGATCTAAGCATTATTGGGTCAGTGGGACCCTAGGACTGTCTGCTCCCTGCCCAGGGAGGGGATGGGGAGTTGCAGAGAAGAAAAATGACCAGATGTGTTGGGAGGGGGAAGGGACCTTGAATGAGGATATACAGGGATGGAAAAACAAAAAATTCAGAGGGAAAGCTGAACACAAAGTAAATATATGTGTAGTAATCTTATTTGTATTTCCACCCTTGATAAGCCATGCTTATGATTCTTATCCTCTGTATAGTTATTGTTAACTCTTCCACATTTTAAATTCTTTTTACTGTTTTTTTTTTGATAATTACAAAATAAAGAAGAAAAAAAAAAGAAAAAAAAGGGGAAATGGATAAAAATGAGACTTTATCCATAATAAATGAAAGAAGGAAAAAGATTATGATTTAGAATTATTTCTTAAGACCTATAACATGCCAAATTCATTTCCAAAGTTAGTATGAAAAAAATTACTTAACAAAAGAATTAGTTATCACTTTGTTATGGTCTTGACCCAGAACTTGCAAGTACTAATCTCTATTATTTTTTAAAAAGTGTTTATAGATTTTGACAGATTTAAATGTATGCTGGTCCACAATGGAAAAAAAATCAAATTGTTTATTAGCATTTTCAGCTTTCCATAAGAAATAAGAAGGTCCAGGAACTTGTTTATTTTTTTGCATTCAAATATGCAAGAAAAAACTTTTATAATTTATGGAGAATTTCTTTTCTTTTGAACACAGAAAACAACTATCAGCATCCTGATACATTTTTTAAATCTACTTCCAAAACTTTTTTTACTGTAACAACTTAATTTATGTGACTGAAAAAAGAAAAAAAAATCTTAAATTCTCTTACATGAGAGAGAATACTTGAGCTGGAAATTTGAACCTTTATTTGCTGAAGACAATATACTTTCTCACAGACCATCTGTTCACATTCACTGAAATTCAAGCCTAGTTATATCTGTTCTTAAATCACTGAATAGTTGAATAGTCATATAAACTTAAGACCTTCCTTTATCTATTTTCATATTAGTTACAATTTAATTTATCATTAATATACTAAACATTGAAATCCTCTATAGTTTCAAATAAATATTCATTGTTGTTTAGGATATAATAGAATCACATGAACAAAATTACAACTAAACTTGCCTTTTATTACATTTCAGTGTTCTGTGAAGTCCATTATTAAAAATTTACCTTTCAAATATTTCATTTAACTATGTTATTATAGAATATTAAGCTGAGGTCATAGCCTATAAATGGAGTTAGATTATATGATTAGAGCCAAATTATGAACATGCACATTTCATGATGATAAATATCAACACATATTCATTTATCTTGGGCTTTTTCTGTGGGATACATAAACTAAAATGCAACAAGAGAATAGAGTAAATAGTTCCACTACTTAACAACCCTGAAAATAAAAATATCATTATTATTATTGACAGTACATTTTTAGTGGTTAAATACTGACACAAAATACTTTGCTTCTTAAATTAAAATAGTAAAAAACCTGTTGAAGACTAACTTTCTCTATGTAGTTTTCTTCCTTTACATCATGAATAAAACTTTAACTTATACATGAATTTTTAAAATACCTTGGTATAATCATATTATATAAAGCAGGAACAGTTTGCGGTATGTCAAGAGACTGTTATTGGACCTCAAACGAGAAAATAAAATGATATGATATTTTATGTTTACATCACCACTTTCCAAGATTGCTTTCATATTTGTAGCCTTAATATAAACCTAAAATACATTGATGAAGAGTTTGTTTTGTATGTTTGAAACTCCTCTTTAAGTTAGCATTACTGGATGTAATTTTCATTGCATGTACTGAGTTGCAATCTTCTAGTATTTTTGAAAATTGAGGATACCCAATTAATCTCTTTGTACTGGACAAAATAAAACTTTTTAAAGGGAGGGCATTTTGAATAACATTACTGGCACAGATACATTTATATTCTTTGGTCCACATAAGGAATAGAAAGAATTTCTTCTTGGTAATGAATCCATCATAGACCAGTGACGGTTTCCTCATCATGGTTTATTGAATTAAGACAAATCTTAAATATGAATTCAAATCATATCATACTTCTTAGAAAAGCAGACCACCTCTAGATAACATTATCACAATGTTCCTCTGCAAATTGCCTTTCTATTAAATTTTTATTGAAAATTATTTTGATTTCAAAGGATGACATTCTATAATAAAAATGCATTTATATTTTTCAAATTTTTCATAAGTTCCATCTCACTGGCTTTTTTTCTAGTTACAATCTAAGCTAGGTTTAAATACAGATTGTCACATAAACCTTTCCTCAATGATGGCAAAAAACAGACTCTCTCTTGAACACACACTCATCAATATGAGCAATGATGATAATTCTATTATGTGAGAGAAGTTGAATATCGGTGAGAAAAAAACTAGGTAAGTGTTATAAGAGAATTCAAAGTAGAAAATATTATGAATGATTGTTAAGTGGTTTTGATTTCTCAGTTTCCTTTGACTAATGTATGAGATTGTAAACAGAAAATGGTAAATCTCAACTATACTACATTATATAACATGTAATGAAACACGTTTCTATTAAAGATAAATTACCCTTTAAGTTTTAGACTATTTAGTATTTCTTACGACATAATAAATTATATACCATAACAAGTTCTGAGTTAAAAATACTTGATTTGCCACATTTGATGATATTTATAAGAACTTATATAATTTAGACTTTGTACTTTGCAAAGACATATTTTGAAGCTGAAACATACTGCTCCTCTAGAGAAAATAAAACAGATATTAGTTTATAAATGTCACTGTGAATTTTCCTTGTAAGACTGCTTTCATTGTGTCCCATAAGTTTTGGTATGTTGTGGATTCATTTTTGTTAAATTCTAGGAAGACTGATTTCTTTCTTAATATTTTCTTTGATCCAGAGGTGGTTCTGTTGACTGATGTTTAGTTTCCATGAGTTGGTAAGTTTTCTGTGATTTTTGATGTAGTTGAACTCTAACTTTAGGCCATGGTGCTCTGATATGATACAATGGATTATTTCCATTTTTTGTATCTATTGATATTTGCTTTATGACCAATTATGTGATCAACTGAGAAATAGAGAAAGTTCCATGTGGTGCTGAGAAATATGCATATTCCTTTGTGTTTGGGTGGAAGCTTCTGTTCATATTTGTTAAATCCATTTGCATCATAACCTCTGTTAGACTCCTTATTTCTCTATTGAGTCTCTTTCTGGTTCACCTATCCAGGAGTTAAAGGGGTATATTGAAGTCTCCCACCATAGGAGTGTGAGAATTGATGTGGAATTTGAGCTTTAGTAGTATTTCTTTTATATAGATAAGTGTCCTTATGTTAGGGGAATAAATATTCAGGATTGAAACATCATCCTGATCAATGTTTCCTGAAGTGAATAAGTAATGTCCATTCTGGTCTCTTTTAATTGATTTTACTTTGAAGTCTACTTTCTTAGATAATTAGGATGGCAACACCTGACTGAGGTATCACAAACCTAGAAAGATAAGCAGGGGATGTACTCACACACTAGTGGGCTTTAACAAAAAACAAAGCATTCCTAAGCTGCAAATCACAACTATTGAACAGCTTGGGATCTGAAGCACCTTGGACTGGCACCTTGGAGCTCATACTCTCCAGAGGAACACCTGACCCGGTCTTGATGATGGGATGAGGAAAGCTGCTTTGTTTAAAGTGGATGCTGAACTAAGCCACCTTGGGACCTTGGGACCTCCTGCCTTTGCTGAGGAGGAGATAAGGAGATAGGGAGAAGAGAGAGTGACTAGGAGGTCAGGAGAGGGAAGGAAGTTTGAACAAGGGAATACATGGATAAAAAATGAAACTTTATTCATAATCAAAAAATATTTAAGCACAACTGTTAGTAACATGGAAAAAACAAAAAAAAATTCTTTCAGAAGTCCGTGGATTATATAATCCTTTCAAGGTTAAAAACACACTGAAACCAATACTCCACCATCCTTCAGTTCAAGAAATGGCTCCCACGTACAAACCAACAGCAGAATAATATATTCAAGGGTGTAATAACAAGACCATATTCTCATATATTCTTACACATACTTCTAAGGAAAGAAAAACATAATAAGCCCTTGTAGAACAGATTGTTTTTTATAATTTTTTTGTTTCTTTCCAAGAATATAGCAAAAGGTTATGTATTCTGTCAAATGTTTTTAATAGAAATGAATAAACAACTTTAGTGTAAAAAAGAAACATCACTATGTAAAATACAAAGCAAAAGTGTCCAAGGTGTATTCCTAAGCTAACTGCCACTAAGAACAGTGATTGCTAAACCAATCAGATCTACATGAAATATATTTCAAAACTATACTTTGCTTTTTTGTTTCCCATTTGAGAGTTGAATATATGTATATATCTTTCTGATTATAATCTCCACTTAGCCTTTATTTTTCTTTCTTCTATTCTTATCAACTACTCCCTCTTCTATGGAAGGCACTTTACCAGATTTGTGCTGAATTCTTTTATTTTGTGACCCACATAATATAACCAAGGCTACTTGTACTACCATCAGTATAGAGGTATTCTTTGGAGTCTGGTGGGCTTTCTGACCTGAAGATAACTGAAGCAAATAATCTTAAACAAGTGTGATTTTATATTTTTATGATAGAACAAATTTTAAATGAATTTCAACATTTGCATTTTATGTTAAAATAAGACATATTTTTAAAAATATTTAATATTTTCACATCTAGAACTATGCCCTATTTTCAATAAAATGTAAATTTGGAGATGTTTCATTTTGGTCTTGTAGCTGTTTGTGCTGATTTAGTAAGGAATCCTCAATGTGCTTAGATAAAAAGTTTTCTGACAGAAAAAATAATATTGTTCACTCTAAAATGCTTTGTATCAAGGTAAAAATAGCCAATTTCAGGATTTCTTTAGAGAACGAAAATCATAGCGTTTATATAATAACAATGTGAGAACTGGAGGGGTGGCTTACTAGGCTATATTTCTGGGAGGCTTCCTAAAGTCAGAGTTTGCAATCATGTAGAGCGAGTTAAGCCCTTCTTTTTCAGGTAGATGAATTGAGTGTCAAATATTCTGTTGTGCAGGGAATTTGAAGTAACTTTTTAAAATAAGAGTCTTGTTTCCTGTAACTAAAAACAATTTTATAATTTTAATCAATGAAATAGATTTACATGGTAACCAATTATTTCTTATAATATGCTGATTATCACTATTTTCATATAATATGACTGTTCACATGTTTGTCTTGACTATTCATGTATTGTGTGTATATCCACTAATTGTTATTTTATACTTTTTAATTCATTTTACATAGCAGCTACAGATCGCCCATTATCTCTTATGCACCCTCAGCCTTCCCCATCAAACATCCCTATCTCCTAAAAGGGTAAGGCCTCCCATGGGCAATTATCAAAGCCTGGTGCTTTTAGTCTATGCAGACACCTGTCAAAATATTTAAGATTAAAAACACTATTGACAGCTTGTTATGTTGGAGAGTATATGGAAAAACGAAAATGCTCCTCCACTCCTGGATGAGATTGCAACCTGACAGCCACTCTGAAAATGTATGGCAGTTTCTCAGAAAATTGATAACTAATAACTGAGTTTGATGGGGTGAATGATGTAACATCACCAAATAATAAATTTATAATTAAAAAAAAAATGACGAAGGAAAGCTACTGAAGCCAGGCATGTGTCAGAGAAGTCCCTGAATGAAGGCCTAAGAGGCTATTGTGAAGGTGAAGTCTGAATTGTCTTGGAGACCTCAAAATGTTGTAGATGCCAGAACTATGGGATAGTGGTCTAGGAGAGCTGCTATCAGGGAGTGGAACTAAGAGAAAGAAATGTGTAGAAGTCAACAAAGCAGAAAGGACTTGGACATCTGAAAAGCACTTTGACATCAGACATGGAGATACAGAGTTTAAAGTTTGCTCACCTGGGTTTTTGTCTTCCATTGGTCCAATATATTCAAACTATACTCCCTTTTTTACTTTTTAGAATGGTAATGTAAACCCTGTGTCACTGTATGTTGAAAGTATATGATCTGCTTTTCATTTTGATTTTACAGGTGATTACAGTTAAGAGACTGGCATGATATCAGAAGAAACATTGGATTTTGAAACAAGTTTCATACTGTGATAGACTATGAGGACTTTTAAAGTTGTACTAAATAAATTCCTGCATCATGTTATGCTTTTTAAAATTTTTTTATTTATTATGAATAAAGTTTCATTTTTTTATCCATGTATCCCCTCAATACTCTGCTCTTCCCAGAAACTTATGGGTTTTTTTTTTTTTGGTTCTAGCTTCTTTGATGGTACAGTCTGTATTTCTTACTGCACCTTAAAAGTATCCCACCACCAGACTCATCCTTCTACCTCTATCCTGTCTGCTTAAAGTCTGCTTCAGCTGTAAAAGTGGTGTTTCAGAGTTCCCATTCATAATATATTTATCAAATAATGATTTAAATCACTTTTTAGTAGTAGATACAAAAACAATATTAGTTTTAGAATACAAAAGATCTTTACTAAGAGGATAAAATGAAGTAAAATATAGTGAATAAAGAAAAGTACAGAACAAAGTACTTACTTTGCTTTTATTCTCCACCTATAAAAGAAACTGAGTGTTCAAATGAAAATAACTAAATTGCTTAATTTATTTCACATATTTTTATATAAATATAAAAGTTCATCGTGAATATGATACCACATAATATTTTATCACTATATATTGAAGGATTTAAAATTAATTTCTTTGAGATGTGTTTTAAATACAAAATATTTACATTGACTAAAGTTTAGTACCAGAGTTATGATAATTAATATAGATGTATAGAGATAAATATTTAACATGTCAGATATGTACATAATAAGTGGTGGAGATCCTAGAGAATACTTATTGTGGTACATTGGGAATTTTATTATTTACAAATTACTTCAAATATTATTTTCTAATGTACTCTTACATGGCTGACAAACTGCTTAACTTTATTTACAGATAAGGAATTATGCCTTAGAAAATTTAAGTGACTAAGTCTCAGCTGCAACACAAATAATTCACTAAAGCAAAGAAACAGTCTTTATTTTTTTAGAGTTCTTTTATGATCTAAAGTTTCTTCATTGTTAAAACTTAAAAAAATGAGTAACAGCGAAGACAAAAATCCTACAAACACCCATTTTTAATGATTTCAATTTCTTAGTATCAACAAATAAGGCTTATTATCACACAGCTATAAAAATTTTTTTTACTCCTTCAATGAAATCATTCTAAATATTAGCCTCAACTCATTTTTAGGTATTTCTATTTAATTAATTATAACTATAGCATATTGTAAATAAAACCAAAGCTTCACATGAAATGTTCATGTCTATAAAAGAAAATTAATTGGAAAGATTTTTTTCACTTCTATATTCCTAACAACTTCCTATTGCTTTCTTTTTTTCTTTCTTTTTTAATTGTCAAGATAGAATCTACCTATTATGTAGCTGTAGCTGTACATGTCCTGGAATTGACTATGGTGACCAAGTTGGCCTCAGAATCACAGAAATCTAATTGTGTCTGATACAACTGGGATTAAATCTGTGTGCCTCAGTTTCCAGTTTTCTAAGACCTTCCTTATTTACTGTGTATACTGCACTGAGACATCAATTTATATTATCTAATATACCTCTGACAAACAGTATATAATATAAACTTCCTAAGTCTTATTGCCAGGTTTTGTGTTGTAATAGAGATTCACAGGAATCTTAAGGTTGACTCTAGAAACAACTCCTAGTAGTGAATAACACTGCAGACACTAAACTCGATATCTTCGGTAACCAGTGAAGGCTTTCAGTGGACAGATTGGGACACCAACTCAGCCACAAGACCTTCACACTACAATTTGTTCTGCATGCAAGATATGATAGGATAAAGGTGGCACTGAACTTCGGGAAATGACAAGTCAGTGGGGTCCAACTTGAAAACTATTCTAAGAGAGGGAACCTAGAGATGATCATGTCTGGAGAGCCTAGAATCAGAGACTGGATAACCCAGAGACCTAGGATAGAACCCAAAACAACAGAAACATAACAGGACTGGCAAATTATATATATAAAAGTCAATGGAATGTGTTCTAATCATACTGTGCCATACTTGTAGAAATGACTATAGCATGATTCTCATCAAAGATACTTCATTCAGCAACTCATGGAAGAAATGCAGAGATCCAGAGTTAGCCAAACATTCCCTAACTCAGGGAATCTAGTGCAAGAAAGTTAGAAAGGATTGTAGTAGTAAAAGGGATAAAGGGACCACAAGAAAATGTACCATAGAATAAACTATCCAGGGCTCAGATCAGAGAATAAATAATTAGGAAGCTTGTATGAGTTTGACCTAGGTCATCTGTGTATTTATTGTTTTTGTATAGCTTGGTGTTTTTGTGAAACACTTGACAGTGGGTGAATGGAGTGCTTCCAACTCTTTTGCCTGCATTTGGAACTCTTTTCTTCTTAATAGGCTGCCTTGTCCAGTCTTAAGGAATGTGCCAAGTCTTATTTCAACTTGACATACTATGTTTGGTTAATATCCCTGGGAATCCTGTACTTTTCTGAGGCTAAAAGAAGGTAAGTGGCTTAGGATTTTTTTTTAAATTGCTGTAAAGGGACATTATGCGCACTACAACTTTTACAAAGAAACATTTAATTGTGGTGGCTCATTCAGTTTTTGAAGTTTAGTTCATTATCATCATGACTGAGATCTTGATAGCACTCCAGCAGAAGTGGTTGGTGCTAGAGCTAAAAGGCATGTATCTTGCAGGTAACAGAAAGTCAACTGAGAGTCCCACTAAGTGGGGCTTAAGAAAAGAGACCTCAAATCCTCACCCACAGTGACACAATTCCTCCTGCACCCCATTTATATCTTGCAAGACCACACCTCTTACTAGGGTCACTCCCTTTGGGGTCTTTTTTTTAAAAAAAAAAACTGCCACATATCACTCCCTAGTAGCCAAAGACTTGTAGCCATAACATAATACAAAAATGCTTTCTGTTCAACTTCATAAATGCCCATCATCTATAACAGTCCTAAACTAAACTTCCTTCAAAATCTAAGTCCAAAGTTATTTTTTTAAGAGTCATGCAATCTCTTCATTGCAATGATCTGTAAAATTAAAATAAAAGAAGCAAATGACATACTTAGAACATATAATGGCAGAGGATACACATTGTTATTTCAAAACACAGAGAAGGAAGCAAAGAGAAGAAACACTGGACCAAAGCAAACCAAAAGCCAGCTGGCTAAACTCCAATTTCCATAGATTCATCTATGATGTTGAAACAACCTATTCTCAACTCCATTCAGTTTTGTTGGCTACAACAAATTTCTTTCTCTTTGGATGGTTTCACTCCCTATGATCAGGTGTTGTACCTGTGTCGAGAGACCCCCCAAAGAACACCAGGGAGCTGGGTTCCATTGTGAACACATGAGGGTCAGATTATTCTTTCGGTCAGGGTCAAATAAACTTGGGTGCAAACCCTTTGGTTTAATGCATTGGTGGGTTATGGCCCCCCATCCCAGAGGTGAAGAGGCTTTTAAAGAAAAGCATGTATAAGTAGGGTGCTACACATCTTGACACTTCAGGATTGGGTAAAAGAGTATGGGGTACAGTAATTATTGTCTAAACTTTTCTTTTGAACCCAAGCCCTGAATGTGCTGCCTGAACTTTGGGCATAAAAGTAACTTTTGAATCTATTGTATGTCAGGGGTATTTCTGAGATTCTCTCCAGACTCTCATAACTGGGCCCTGCCCTCAGGCATTAAATGCTTTTTTCCTGAAATATAGTTTTGTAATCATAAATTTATGCCTTTATACAAGTTCTTAGCAGGTATTCTACAATTCTGTCATTACTAAGATCTTAGTGCTAAGAAAATTGCTTAGAACATCTCTGCATCATGGAATGGCTTTCTACTAGGCCCCCATTTTATTTCTACACACCCTTGACACATGCCTGACATCAATGGCTTATTCTATAACTTCTGTTTTCTATTATTAACTTTAAATTCAGAACAATGTGGCCAAAGCTGCCAGGTTTTGCTGCATACTGGGGTTGAAACATGCCCACTCCCACCTTGTACACTTACATCTTCACCATCTTTCTCTTTTTTACTGCCTAGGATTGGCATCTTGGAGCTTGCTCTGTAGACCAGGCTAGCCTCAAACACAGATCTGCCTACATCTGACACTCCAGTCCTGGGATTAAAGGTGTGCTCCCACGACACTTGGCTCTAAACTTTTCTCTAGTTTCTTTTCACAAGTAGAACATTTATCTGGATGCAATCAAGCTCTGAAATCTCCATTCTTGTATTCCAATGCTCAATCTATTTATCTTCCAGAATTTTGGATTTACCTCCATTCTTCTTTCTGGTCCTCTTTTTCTCCTCAAAACTTACAACTTTTAATTTACCCTGCTTACCTTGCTCATTTTCATTATGAATATTCATTAGAGTTTCTACTAATATGTACACAATGACAATCTATACTAGGCTGCTTTGAGATTTTTTTTTCTGCCAACAGAATCAATCTAAAACTCTTCACTTTAGCCTTAGGCAGACTCTATGGACAAGGTCAATGACAGTCATTCTTTTAATCAAAATATCACTGGAAATATTTCTAGGTAACATTCTAAAATTCTTCTCTGTAACCTCTTGATCTAGATATGTATACTTTAAATCAGTATCAATATCATCATCTTCCACATTCCTACTATTGTGGTTCATTAATAAATGCTTAAAGCACTCTACTTATTTCTTAACCCAAACTCCTCAAATTGATGGTATTACAAACAAAAGTATAATCAGACTCATGACAATAACCCAGTTCCTAGTATCAACTTCTTAGTTGCTTAGTTGATCTTTTTTATTTTTATTTTTTATTTTTGCTTTGAAGAGATATCATGGCAACTTTTACAAAGAAAACATTTAATTGGAACGTCTTGCTTACTGCTTCCGATGTTCAGTCTATTGTCATTATGAGTAGGGGCATGGTGGCATTCAGACAGAAACTTGTGTTGGAGCTGAATGAACTACATCTTGTAGACAACAGAAACTCCATTGATAGATTCACTGAGCAAATCTTGAGAAAAGAGACTTCAATGCACCTCCCCCAGTGACATACTTCTTCCAACAAGACCACATCTAATGCAAAAAATCCACTTTCTAAAAATGCCACTCAATTGGGGGGACATTTTTATTCAAACCATCCCAAGCAGTGAATGTGCAAGAAATGATAGGTGCAGGTTGGAAGTTGGCAAGTGAGGAGAGGGGGAAAACTGTGGTTGAGAAGTAATATATGAGAGAAGAATAAAAAAAAATCTTACTTTGTATAAGATTGAGAAAAAGCATCTTCAAATATAACAGTATATATTTTTTTAATTTCTTACTATGAATAAAGTCACATTTTCTATCCTTGTATATCCTTATTCAAGATCCCTTCCCCCTCCCACCACATCAGGTCATTCTCTCTTCTCCACATCTCCCTATCCCCTCCCTGGGCAGGAGGTCCCAAGGACTCAATATTGCTCAGTTCAGCCTCCACTCCTGGCAAATCCAGTTTTCTCCCCGCAACATCAAGACTTGATCAGGTGTTCCTGTAGAGGGTGTGGGATCCAAGGTGCCAGTCCAAGGTGTTTCATATACCAAGTTGTTCAGTGGTTGTGGTCTGAAGCTTGGACATGCTTTGCTTTTTTGCTTTTTTTATTTTTATGCTCAACTTTTTTTTGTTTTCTAATTAGAATAACCATCAATCAACAGGTTTATGAAAAAATAATTCTCATTTTCTATTAAATAAAATTAGATATCACTCTTTTTCTGTGCATTCAGATTAAGATGAAAATAGAACTGTTAAGACTGATTGCTTGTTTTGTTCTCAAGTTTCTCATGTTCAACCTCACCAGTGTTGCTCACTTTACAATAAACACTATATAAAACCATGGTTTGTTTTTTAATTAATTAATTAAAATTTTTATCATGAATAAAGGCATTTTTTTATCCATGTATCCCCTTGTTCAAACTCCCTTCCCCGTCCCACCCATCCCAGTCACTCCAGGATTTGACTTGAAGGGTTTATTTATTTACTTCTTAAATCAGTGAGTGCAATCAGTGTTACCAATATGGCAATGGATATATGACCATAAAGTGGAATATGGGCAATCTCACAGTGGCTACTTTCTTAAATGAAAGTGACACTGTCTGTCTCCTCCAGCTGATATTAATGGTCAGCACCATTACCAATACCAAGACAAGTTATAGACGATAATGCTTAATTAAGCTTTCCATTTCACAGAAATGAAGGCAGGTAATAGGCAGCAAGTAGCACTAAGGGCCTGCATCTGGCAAGCAGCAGTCAGAAAATGCACTGGTAAGTGCATAATTTTTTAAACCTTAATGCTTATCCCCCAGTGAAACTCTTCTCTCAACAATGTCACACTTTATAATTTTTCTAAAAGACATCTGACAACTGAGGACTATGAATTCAAATGCATGAGCCCATGGGAGGCATTCTTATTGAAACTACCATATCCCATTTTGTTAACACCAAAGGCTTGTGGCCATATGATAAAGTAAAATGAATTTCGGGCAGTTTCTAAAACAATCATGGACTTTCATTTTCAACAGTGTTTAAAAGTCCAAAATTCAAAGTATCTCCTGAAACTCAAAGCAATCTCTTAATAGGAACACTTTGCATACTTCTATCCTCCAGTTGCACAAATATGCACTCCTTTCCCAAAAAGAGAAACTGAAGCTTAGAAAGGCAATACCATACTTACTTTTTAGCTAATTAACACTGTGACAGGGGACTTTAATATTAAGAAATGAAGAGGAAAAAATGAAGATAGTTATTTGCAAGTAGTTGTTTTAGGCCCCTCAGCAGCTTGACCACAAAACTGCTATAATAAGCTTAATGAAAGCTGGACAGACAGGAAGTTTTTGCTGGCAGCACTTGGTGGTACAAGTGGAAACCATCCTAGAAGGAGATAGCATCTAAGGGGAAATATCTACTATTCCAAACATTTCTTCCTTGGGAAAAGGACATTAACTGTTAAATTTTGAAACATCCCTAGAATTCAAAGCAGCCAATGAATTCCTAACAGGTACTCCTAGCCCAAGTGTGAAGCAATGCCAGGATTATAATCCCACATCTCTGAAGCTCCTAGAGCCCTGCCCCCTTGCCTTGTGCTGCTCAGGGTCACTCCTCCACTGCTGCATCAGACAGACAAAGTAAGCTAAGTTAGCTTGTCAATAAAGAGACTCTTTGCTGTTGCATTGGACCAGTCTCTTGGAGGTCCTTTTGGGAGTCTGGACTCAGGGCACAACAGCTATAATTTCTTTAGGTAAAATCTGAGCCAGTACTTTTCTTTTTTTTTTTTTTCTTCTTCTTTATTTTGTATTTATCAAAAAAAAACACAGTAAAAAGAATTTAAAATGTGGAAGAGTTAATAATAACTATACAGAGGATAAGAATCATAAGCATGGCTTATCAAGGGTGGAAATACAAATAAGATTGCTACACTTTTCAAAGCTACTACTTGAGATGCTGCTCCTAATTGTAGTAGTCCGAAGATAACACATATAGAACATCTACAACGAAGTCTTGTGGCTTTTTTTATTATATTTTTCATTTCAATAAACACAAGTTTTATTTGACAATAATTAAATCTGAAATTCTTTTAATTGTTTCCCAACTGTTACCACAGCTTCTGCACTTAGCCATCAGAGAATGCTTCATACTTTCTGACTGCTTAAAAAGATTGTTTGCTCTTGTTTGAAATCTAGTATTTCCCATGACTTAGAAAAGTGATTATTGTTCTATTCCTAGAAAGACCAGAGCAATAATCAAACTCCCAAATTCAGTGCCTTGTTCCATCATTCACAGTTTCTCAGAGGGGATTAAATCACTTGAAAAACTAGGGTTGATTCTCTATTTTGCCATCCCTTTTTCTACATAATTAGCTTTTCCAAAGCAGTGTATGTATCTACCATGTGGCATTCCTGCATTTGCACTTTCTAACAACTGTCACAACTATTAATAGGCTATAAAAATAATATTTAGTTCAACTACCTTAGAAGTCTAACACATTTATCAATTTGATTGCATGTTTTTCTTCTTCCAGGTTAAGCTAAGACATATTCTAAACATATTGGTTATAAACTTGCCTTAAGTTTTATGCTGAGTAGTTTTGTTTTCACATAATAAAGCAATTTTTTTTAAATATAGGTTTGAAGTTAATGTGCAATGAAAAGAAGTATGGAATTTGTCACAGAGTTGGGCACATGATACCTAAATTTACAATATAGCTAGTGAGCACACAACTGAGTACAGTTTAATATCATTCAAGTAAAACTTAATAAGATAAGTAAAAAAATATTTTCAGGTGATCAGAAATGTTACAAAAATCAAAATACTATAGTACACAGTGTCCTTATTCTTTGAAACCTTTAAAAGGGGGAAAAGATACTTATAATCATTTGCAGGGAACTGAAGTGGTTTGCTACTCTCTCTTTCCTCATTTTCTGAGATTGTACCTTTTAATAAAACAAATGTAAACATGAATATACATTCTGCAGTAGGTATAGTAAAAATGGAAATAGTTACGTACAGATGTGGACAACATATTTAATGCATGCATGTTCCAATTTTGAAGTCCTAGTTTAGTTTGTTACTAACACTGGAAAAATCTAATATGTTCTATGGGACTAATTAAATTGGCAATTATGTCTGTGATTATTCTGAAATTTTTCTGCGGATGTCAGATAACATTTTATCTGTCATCATTTTGTGATTTTTATGATGAGTATTCAATAGCAATACAGAAAATAAGGCTATTTATAAAAGTAAAATGCTACCTTAAGCCATTATGAGGCATGTAGGATTTCAAAATGCTGATATATTTTATTACATTACAAATAAATTAATAATATGGATCTCTGTCTAAAAAATAAACAATATTGACATTGACCTGTTCTTGGACCTCATTTTCCACAAGTGCAATCATATTTGTTTAATATGAAACTTTTCACTTACTGTCCAACTTTATGTGTGGAAAATACATTCTTCCTTGATGCCATAGAAAGGTACTGAATAAGATCCTATCTGCTTTTGTTTGATTCAAAGATGACAAGCCTGAGAGTGTTAAATGGTGGAAATAATTATAGACTGTCCACCCTCATGGTTTGGAAACTTAATATGATATTCAGCATGTACAAAAAATGAAAGGCACCATCTATTGTATTATTGTTTGTTTTTTCAAAAGATGCATGTAAAAACTTATACTTCTGTAACAACATCACAAGAAAATGTGATTTTATTTTTAATTTAACTCTTTTGGAATAAAAAATTGCAATTTTCAATGCCAGCTAATATTTGCTGAATATTATTGAAGTTTTATGTTATACACACCCTTACAAATTTATATGAAATAATCCCTTTGAAATGGAATATTTTTCTTAGGAATTTAGACACACATATTGTAAAAAATATTTTATATTTCTGAAATATTTAAAAAATTATAAGAATGTATCATATGCATAAAATATTAGAAACCACATTGAATACAGTGACAAATGGTTAGAAGAAAATAATTTCTCTTATTTTTTATATTATATACCTTTCAGATGTGAGTGCCTTCTATATTTGTATTTTATGGAGCCATTACATTTTGACACATTGTTTGTCCTGAAATATTTATTATATTTTAGGAAGAATGATAAATTATATATTTGTACATTTCTTGAAAAAAATAGTGTCACAGCCTGGAAAAAATATCACATTTTACCTGTAAAGCCAACTTCTTTTGGTCAATACAGGAAAATAAGAATGAGAATCTATTTGGGAAGATTATGTCTTAGAAACTTAAATGTTCATTCTTTAATAGTTCATTATACTGGCTTTTATCAGATATTACAAATGCTGGCATTTTAATTGTATTTTTGTTTCAATGGACAAACTAAAGAAAAAGCAAGATATTTTTATTATATTTGGCTATTTTAAAGTGGTGTAGAAACATTTTAAGTAAAAAAGTAAGCAAATGTTCATGTTTACTATCCCTAGAAAATGACATATTAAATATTACTTCTCTATGTGAGCAAAGATATACCCTAAGATCAAATATTAATATATAAGGTAAGTTAAGCATTACCATCAAAACAATAATGAAATCATGAACTGATGTAATAACATATTGTAATTAAGGCTTCTGACTTTAAGGTTTATTTTATTTTATTAATTTATATGAATCATATTTTTAAAAATTACCTATTCTTATTTGAGCAGCTTTTGTTACCTCATTGTACCTCATTGTATTAGCCTAGTATAAACTAAAGCATTTGATAACTGTCACAATAAAATTGTCTACTATATTTGTTTTGTAGATATATGTTATAATCATATTTATGAAAACAAGCATTTTATTAAATTGCAAACTTTTCCAATTTTTTCATTGCCTATTAGACATAGAAAGATTGTAATAGTACTAATAAACAGAGTTAATTGAAATGGCATAGGTTTCCAAGAGAATTATATTTGCATTTGAAATGTACGGTCTGGAGTGGTTTTATATTTGTTTATTTTCCATTTAATCAAGATACCTATACAAAAAAATAAACTTTTTTCTCTGAATCTGAATCACAAATGTATTAGAACCATATGGTGTTCTTGTTAATAAAAAGGAACCTCAAGGATAACAAAGGACATATTGTACTGAAGGTCAGTTGTGTGTGCCACATAAGCAAATTTGCATATTGTTCTTCACCAGTAAAAGTAACCCCACCTCCACAAAAACTCCCTTTTTAATAATGTATCTTTTCACAGAAATGGTGCTGAATCTTTATTTACCAATATTGTTCTCAATATAAAATGCAGTTAGTGTTTCATCTACCAAAGAGTAGAAAGTCAAACATTATTGAACTTACCATGTCATAGGCTATTCACATAATATATTGGCAAAATGCCCCAAGTCACAAAGTAATAAATGCTTTAATGTCATTAGGAAATTTGGACAGATTATAAATAAAAAATCTTTTGTTGGGAGTTGTAATGATGACATTATATAATTCAGTTTCTGACAAAACCTAATTGAGAAATTATCAAAAAAATATTTATAGAATAGGTGATTCTGTGTTAATAATTTTCTATATTAATTTCAAGAAGATTATGAGTATTACTAAACACAGCTTATCTTTTCACTAATCTCCTCCAAGAGATATCCAGTGGAATAGAACATAAAAATAAGATGGTTGATCATAGCACCAATAAATCTCTGAAGCAAAGTAATGTTAAAACTGGTACAATTTGATGATAACAGGACACTGTTTTAGGGTATGTTTTAAAAAACAAAGGCAGATTACCATTTAGTTAAAATTTTACTAAAATTTGTTCACAGGGTGACTTAAGATATTAAAGTATCTTCAAATTAGACAGAAGGTGTCATGAATATTGAATTGAAGATAGCAAAACAATTTTAGGAAATCCTAATTCACAAATACTATATCAAAAAATGACAATAGAGAGTGTATAGGCAATAAGATCTTATCCAACTAAGCATGCATTATTTTATTTTATTTTATTTTATTATTCATGATTATACTTTAGTCTTTTTTTATTTCTTGAGGCATAGTCTCATAATAAAGTATATCAGTTTTTGGCTTTACAGTTGTGCTCCATTTTGCTTCACTTTCCATGCTTCTGTGTCAAAGCATGCATTACCACCCTTGGATTTTAACTAAGTTGTGTGTGTGTGAGTTTATTTCAGTATTTATTTATTACAGTATGCTCGTGTGCATTTGTGTGTGTTGAGTGGCTAAACAAGCTTATACTTCCACAAACAATGAAGCAGTGTTCCTCTTGCTCTGGAACCTCTTCAGCATAGACTGTCATCTGTGTCTTTCATCTTAACCAATCTGACAGGTGTAAGTTGGTATTTCAAAGTTGCATTTCTCTGACGGCTAAAGATGTCCAGAACTTTTCAAATGCCTTTCAGCCATTTATATTTCCTCTGCTGAGAATTCTCTTTTTAGTTTTGAATTCCATTTTTTGATTGGGTTATTCAAGGTTTTTGACTCTCATTTCTTGAGTTCTCTATATATTTTAGAGATCAGTCCTCTGTCACTTGTAGTGTTGGTGAAATCTTATCTCATTCTGTAGGCTGTCATTTTGTCCCATTAACTGTGTCCTTGGCTTTACAGAAGTTTCTCAGTTTCAGGAGGTACACTTATTGATTATTGTCCTTACTGTCTGTGTTACTGGTTTGTAATAGCTGCAAATACCATTAAATCCTTTGAAGTAACTATAACCAATTACTGTTATAATCAGTAACAGATCTATTTGACAGAAACTTTAAATCACTGAAGAAAGAAATTGAAGATGATATCAGAAAATGGAAAGATCTCCCATATTCCTGGATAGATGGGATCTACATAGTAAAAATGGCAATTCAACAAAAAGCAATCTATAATTCTATACACTTCCCATCAAAATCCCAATGCAATATTTCACAGATCTTGAAAGAACAATACTTAACTTCATTTGGAATAACAGGAAAGCCAGGATTGCTAGAATTATTTTGCTCAACTAAAGAACCTCAGGAGGCATCACAATCCCTGACTTCAAGTTATACTATAGAGCTACAGTAATAAAAACAGCCTGGTACTGTCATAGAAACAGACTTGGAGATCAATGCAATTGAATTGAGGGTCCAGACATTAACCAAAAAACCTTTGAACACTTCATCTTTGACAAAGAAGCCCAACATGTTCAATGGAAAAAAAGATAATATCTTTAACAAATGGTGTTGTCATAGCTGGATGGTAGTGTGTAGAAAACAGCAAATAGATCCAAGTCTGTCACCCTGTACAAAACTCAAATCCAAGTGGATCAAAAACTTCAACATAAACCCAGTCACACTGAAATTGGTAGAAAACAAAATGGGAAATACCCTTCAACAAATTGGCACAGGTGACCACTTCCTAAATATAGCATTTTTAATTTCTTAATTTCAATGAATGAAAATTGTGCTTATAATATATCATCTCAAAAATTAAAGGAATGCCTTAATTTCTAAGTACTTGAATTTGTCAGGAAGGCCATTCATTCTACCCTAGGTAAACAATATAGAAATTCTGTTTGAAATGAGTTGTTTCCCTGCAGTCATCTCATGTACATTTTAGACATTAACTTATAAAAAATCGACTGTGGATCTGTGTTTGTATATGAGTTTATGTGTTTGTTGTAAAAAATTATAATGCCTTATAGCATGTATCAGTCTATATTAGATAGACTAGTTGTTATATTATTTATAACATGAATGGAAATGTTCCCCTTCTCTCCCCTCTTCCTAGTCATCCCTCAGCTTCTCCCTACCCCCATATCTCCATCCACTTCTCAGAGAGAGTATGGACTCTCAGTGTGAGTCAATACAGTCTGGCATATCTAATTGAGGCAGGACCAAGTCCCTTCCCCCCAGTGTCAAGGCTAAGCAAGTAGTTCCACTATAGGCAATGGGTTACAAAATGCTAGTTCATGCACTAGGAATAAACTCTGGTCCCACTAACAGAGGACACTCAAACTGCCCATACCATTCAATTAACATTTACATTCAGAGGGCCTATTTCAGTCTCACTCAGGTTTCTCCTCTGTCATCCCAGAGTCAGTGAGTTCCCAGTAGCTTGAGACAGCTGTCTCTGAGTTTCCTCATCATGATCTTAACTCCTTTACTCACATAATCTTTTCTATCTCTCTTATAATGGACTGGAATCACAACCTAGTGATTAGCTGTGGATGTCTGTATCTGGTTAAATCAGCATGTTATGGGCAAATTACACCTATCAAATGGTAAACAAAGTAAAAATGACTAAAATTGCATGCTGAAGAATTTGTTAGTATTTAATAAATACAAAGTCTGGAAGAATAGTGATGAAATATTTGGAAGTTTTCTTAGGTGACAGCATCAGCTCTCAAAATATGCATTGAATTTCACAATGCATTTTACTTGTCTTAACCAAGTAGAATATTTTCACAAAAAACTGGTAAATTTTATATATTTAAATGGTCTCCCAGATTCTTATTAATATTTCCAAAAACAAAGTGCACAAAAATTTTAGATAACTAATATTTATAATTTAAAAAATCCATTTTAGATTCAAACTTTTGGTAACAATTTTTATTCATATGCCTTTTGTGATTGACTTTGCTCTGAACTGTTCCCTTCATTTCACAAGAGGCTCTTTAAGGTGTGGTTGATGCCATGCCTAATAACAATACTAACTGAAGTATGGTGGCAGAAAGTTAAGCTTTCATTTCACTTTTGACAGAGTAGCTATCATTGTGGTCAGTAGATGTAAGTATTCATTTACTAGTTATGATTTAATTATTTTATATGGTTGTTTCTCATTTGATATTTCAAAATATTTTTTATCAAAGCACAACAATAAATAAATTGTACTTATGTTAATTTTTCTTCGTGGGAAAATTATTGTATTGATTTTCTGTCAAATTTTAGAATTTTAAATTATGTGCATTCATTGGCCGCATAAATTTTTAAAAATATGTAAAAGCTTCATATAACTTAGAAATAGTCTTTATAAAGTTATAAGAGCAATATTTACTGTAGTATCACAAGTGAGACTCAGAGCCAAATATCAGAAGAAGACTGAAATATCAGAAAGGAAGCACCACAGTCAATTCTCAACCAGCTGTCTTGCAACTTCCTTAGCCTCACTCCTAGTAGATTCTGCCAGTTCCTTCTGTTCTCTCTGGGTTTCTACAATTCCTTATATACCCTATCCCATTCAGGTTAGGATTAAAGGTGTGTAGCCTTGAACTCACAGAAACCAGAAGTTCTAACAGCTTTTCCTGTGCTGGGATTAAAGGTGTGTGTGACTGATTTAGCTGTTTATCTTTGTATTGAAGGTTTAAGAATTTCTTGAGCTGTCTGCCTAGGATTTGACTGTGTGCTCTCTCTCCCCAATATTCAGGTTTTAATAATTATGCAATATATATATATATATATATATATGTATATATCCAAAATTAACAAAGCAAATGCTGAAAAATAAACTCAAGACATGCTGTGGGGTGATTCAAAATGCTTGATGCTATTTTAATATCGTGTTATACAGTCTTTTTAAAATTTATTTATTTTTATTTTATTTTTATGAACAAAAAGTCACACTTTCTATCCTTGTATATCCTTATTCAAGGTCCCTTCCCCCTTCCACCCCATCAGGTCATTCTCTCTTCTCCACAACTCCCCATCTCCTCCCTGGGCAGGCAGCAGGCAGTCCCAAGGTCCCACTGTCCCAATATTGCTTAGTTCAGCCTCCACTCATGGCAGATCCAGTTTTCTTCCCCCAACCTCAAGACTGAGTCAGGTGTTCCTCTAGGGGAAGTGAGATCCAAGGAGTCAGTCCAAGGTGTTTCTGATCCCAAGCTGTTTAGTGGTTGTGGCTTGCAGCTTGAGCATGCTTTGCTTTTTATTTGCTTGTTTGTTGGTTTGTTTGTTTAGAGTCCACTAATGAGTGAGTACATCCCCTCCTTATCTTTCTGGGTTTGTGATAACTTGCTCAGGATGATACTCTTCAAATCCATTCATTTGCCTGCAAATTTTATGGTATCATTTTTTTCTTACTGCTGCGTAGTACTCCATTGTGTAGATGTATCACAGTTTGTTAATCCATTCTTCAGTTGAGGGGCATCTAGGTTGTTACAGACTTAAAGTGTTTAAAAGGTGGATACAAATACTGATAAATTTATGTTGCCATCAGTATTAATTCATGACTGACATTGTTATATTTACATGTTTATTAGTGCTATATTATATTTTTGATTGTTATTTTCCATTTATTCATTTGAAACATTACAGATGTGCACTGAATCTTCCCAAATATCTTCACTTCTTCCAATTGCTTTTGAAGATCCCTCTCCCAAATTTATGCTATTATTATTACTATTATTACTATTATTGCAAGTATATATACATATATGCATAAGTTCACAGGCATTTTGCTATATATATTTATATGTATATGTGTGTGTTTATGTGATTATATAACACTTTGCTGTAACTTAATGCTGCATGTTTTAGTACTTCTCTCTTTTGTCCACAGTTCCATAAAATACATCTAAATGCTGTTTAAGGTTTAATAAATACTGCTATGCTTATTTCCTACATCATTTATTCTTTCTTTATACATAATATATTTGTATATTGAATTGCATCTTAATGTGAATAATTTTAAAATGATGTTCATTTTTTAATGTAACACATAACTTGAATTTTCTACATGTTAGCAATTTCTAATTATTTTCTGATTCTTAAACTCTAAAATAAATCACATTTTAAAATCATACACTGAGGTATTAACTGAAAACAGAGTACAAATTGATTATTTGGATAATATTTTTAAAATATGAGTTTTTAACTTCCTGGTAATAAAGCTTCCTATACCAAGCTGAAAAGTAATTCAAAAGTACACATGAAATTGATCTCCCAAACTTTACTTTGTCTAGAAAATTCTAATTTCTTTTGTATCAGCTTGACACTAAATGAAGTCAAATACTGCCTCTTCAATATTAACTGCAGGCAAAACAATGTACGTTTTCTTGTTGACTGGTTAGTAAGAGAGGTCCTAGTTCCCTGAGCATGTTGTCAGTGATTAGAAAGCTACTACTGAGAGTTATAAATAAAATACATACTGAAAAGTCACTGTGAGAAAAACACAAAGCTGATTTATTCTATTGCTTCTACTTTAGTTCCTTCATCTATGTTTTTATCTTGAGTTTCTGGTCTTCCTTTAATGACCTCAGTATAATCAGAGTATATAAGCTACATAAAATTTTTCCTCTCTAATTCGCTTCTGGCCATGATGTTTATCTCAACAACAGAAAGTAAACTAGACCACAAGTATTTCAGTAAAATTAATTTCTTCACACAAACACTGTGTATATTTACTGCATGACCATGAAACCTCTTTAGACACAATATATATTAGAATGTTATTAATGCTACAGCTTTAGTTACAAATAAAAATATAAATCTCACACATTTATTCATAATCTCTGTACCTACTATTGGCAAAAATCTTAGCTGCGGAGAGTGCATTGAAAGAACTTTAAAGATGAGAAAAAAATATAAAAGTAAAAAAGACTGATGAAAGTTATGAAGTAAGATCTGAAATGAGCAACCAACCAAATAATTATACCTTATTTGTTCCACATACTTTATGCCACAAGCATATAGAATATATACATATAATTATAAATAAATCATATTATACTTTTTTAGTATTAGAAACATTGTATAGGACAAGGACAACAAGAGATCTGGAGAAATTGTCACTTACTGAATGATTCAGTTAAATTACTATGCTTAATCTTCTATATATGTGATAGAAATGTAGAGCTTGGTACTAAACCTGTTGCATGTTTGTATTTAGGAATGTATGTGTATATATGTGTCACCATTTTTTGTCAAGGGAGCATATATCCTTATGAAATAAAGTTTCATGAATTTTACATCTTATTAATAATAAAAAATTTGCATGAATTAAGTAAATCAAACAAAATTACAAAAAGTGACTTTTATTTTATTTTTTGCTTTGTCACATTTATTCCATCACAACTCTGTACTAGTAGCTATTGGCTCCATTTTATGTATAGAGGCCTTGAAAAATGATATGTTCAGTTTCTTTCTTTTTTTATTTAAAAAAAGTCATATTTTTTATCCATGTATTCTTTTTTCAGTCTCCCTTCCCCCTGCTGCCCCTCCCAGTTGCTCACTCTTCTGTCCATCAGTTTATCTCCTCCCAAGTGTGAGCTGCAGATCTCAAGGTCCCAATATGGCTTAGTTCAACATCTACTCCAGGTAGATCTGATTTCCTTATCCCAACATCAAGAGTGGATCAGGTGTTCTTCTGGAGGGAATGGGATCCAAGGTGACACTCCAAGGTGTTTCAGATCCCAAGTTGTTCAGTGGTTGTAGTTTGCAGCTTGGACATGCTTTAATTTTGGTTTAGAGTCCCCTAATGAGTGAGTAATTCCCCTGCTTATCTTTCGGATTTTGTGAGAACTCTCTCAGGAGGATATTCTCCAAAACCATCCATTTGCCTGCAAATTTTAGGGTATCATTTTTTCTCACCTCTGAGTAGTACTCCATTGTGTATATGTACCATTCTTCAGCTGAGGGGCATCTAGACTGTTTCCAGGTTATTGCTATTATGAATAATGCTGCTATGAATATAGTTGAGCTAATGCATTTGGAGTGCAAATGTACATCTTTAGGGTATATGCCCAATAGTGTTATTGCTGAGTCTTTGGGGAGATAGATTTCCAGTTTTCTGAGAAATCACTATACTGCATTCCAGAGTGGCTGAACCAGCTCACACTCTCAAACAACTGAGGAGTGTTTCCCTTGCTCTGCAACCTCTCAGGCATAGCCTGTCATCTGTTTCTTTTATCATCAAGCTGTAAACACCATTAGTTTAAGATACTTTCTCTTTTCTACTGAGTATTTTGGACCTCTTTGTAAAATATCAGGTGTTCATAGGTTTTTGGGTTAATGTTGGGATATTCATTTCAATTCCATTGATTCATAAGTCTGTTTTTATGCCAGTACCAGGGTGTTTTTATAACTGTAGTTATGTAGTATAACTTGAAGTGGGAATGGTAGATTGCTTTTGGTAGAATTGATATTTTTACTATTTTGATCCTACCTATCCAGGAACATGGGAGAGCTTTCCATTTTCTGATATCCTCTTAAATTTCTTTCTTCAGAAGTTTAAAGTTTTTGTCAAACAGATCTGTTACTTCTTTGGTTATAGTTACACTGAGGTATTTAGTGCTATTTGCAGCTATACAGGGAGGAAAAAAAAATTCAGAGGGAAAGCTGAACACAAAGAAAATATATGTGTAGTAATCTTATTTGCATTTCCATCCTTGATAAGCCATGCTTATGATTATTATCCTCTGTATAGTTATTGTTAACTCTTCGGCATTTTTAAATTCTTTTTACTGTTTTTTTGATAAATACAAAATAAAGAAGGAAAAAAAAAGGTGATGTTTCCCTTGTTTCTTTTTCAGCCCTTTTATCTTTAATGTATAGGAGGGCTACTGATTTGTTTGAGTTATTCTTGTATCCTGCTACATTGCTGAAGATGTTTATCAGCTGCTGAAGATCCCTGGTAGAATTTTGTGGATCACTTATGTATACAATCATATCATCTGCAAATAGAGTTAGTTTCACTTCTTCTTTTCCAATTTGAATCCCCTTAATCAACTTTTGTTCTCTTATTGCATTAGCTATAACTTTGAGAACTATATTGAATAGATAAGGGAAGAGAGGGCATCCTTGTCTTGATCCTGATTTTAGTGGGATTGCTTTGAGTTTTTCTCCATTAAGTTTGATGTTGGCTGTCAGGTTCTTGTAAATCACCTTTATTATAATTAGAAATTTTCCCTGTATCCCTGATCTCTCCAGGAATTTTATTATAAATGAGTGTTGGATTTTGTCAAAGGCTTTTTCAGCATCTAAGGATATGATCATGTGATTTTTTTTCCTTTACTTTGTTTATATGATGGATGTCATTTACTTTATTTGTATGTTGAACCACCCCTGCATTTCTGGGATGAAGCCTACTTGGTCATGGTGGATAACATTTTTTATGTGTTGCTATATATGGTTTGCCAAAATTTTCTTGAGAAGTTTTGCATCAACATTCATGAGGGAAATTGGTCTGTAATTTTCCTCCTTTGCTGTGTCTTTGAGTTGCTTGAGTATTAGTATAATTGTGGCCTTATAAAAAGAATTTGGCGGGGGCTGGAGAGATGGCTCAGAGGTTAAGAGCACCGACTGTTCTTCCAGAGGTCCTGAGTTCAATTCCCAGCAACCACATAGTGGCTCACAACCATCTACGATGAGATCTGGTACTCTCTTCTGTATGCTGCATACATAACAAATAAATAAATATTTAAAAAAAAAGAATTTGGCAATATTCCTTCAACTTATACTGTATGAAAGTGTTTGAGGATTAATGGTAATAGCTCATCTTTTAATGTCTGGTAGAACTCTTCACTGAAACCATCTGGACCTTGGCTTATTTTACTTGGAAGGCTTTTAATGACAGCTTCAATTTTCTTTAGGGTTATAGGTCTGTTTAGAAGTTTGATGTGATCTTAATTTAATTTTGGTAAATGGTACCTGTCCAGAAAGCTGTTCATTTATTCTAGGTTTGCCATTTTTGTGGAGTAAGATTGTCAAAGTATGACTTTGTAATTCTCTGAATTTTATTGGGATGTCTTATTATGTCCCCTTGAATCTTACAGGCATATCAATTTTAGAACAGTTAATAAAATTGCTAAAATTTAAGTTGATATATTTTGTCTGAGTAAAAAATTTACTTAAAGAAATATTTATTTTACAAGGTTTAATACTTAAATTATTAATTATTTTATATAAAATATATTTAAAGAATATTGTCGTTAAAACACTCATCAAATAAAAATTTTATTTTTGTAATATATTCCATTAGTTTTTCACTATTTTTTAAATTCTGATCCATATTTTACTCTCAAAGTAACTGTTGTATTTGGTATTAATTTTTTTAATAATTGGTATTTCTTCAAGAAATGAACACAATCATTGTGATGAGAAAGGTTCATAATTACTATACATTTATATTTATATATGAAATTGTATGAATTATAATATTTTGGTGAGAATACTTGAAAATGTGATTTCTTTTGTCTTGTTCTGATCTTTCATCCTTCTCTTCTATTTACTTTATTACATTTACCAACAGGGTTTCTCTGAACAGCCTATATTTGAATAAATATGTACATTCTTATACAAATATGCATGCAATAATAATGAATTCAACCAATGTTGATAAATATGAAGGTGAACCGAGGAAATTATATGAGAGGTTTTTAGGGAGGTAAGTGAAGAGAGAAATGTTAACATTGAATTATTATTTGTAATTTTTAAGTATCATTAGAATCATTAGAAAACACACCTTAAATTTTATTTTTTGATTAATTTTCTAGGTGCTACTTGAATAATCAATTAGTATATTGTGTATGCGCCATATTATGTTGCTATGCCTATGAATAGTACATTTGTAAAATTTCACAATATGGAAAACAGTGTTATGCTAATGAAGTGGAAACTTATCCATATGATGTTAATCTAGATATAAATGCAATTTCATAATTGTAAAAGTATTTTTTGCTATCTATGGGCTGACTGAATTCAGTTCTACATTTTTTTCTATATGTTGCTTTAGTAGTAAAAACATAAAAATTATTAGACTAATTAATAATACTTGCAAGTACTCAAATAAATCAGATCTTTGTGTTCATATTATCTGGTACCAAACACTCTTCTACATTTAATAATAGCTTACATTTTGAAAGGAAAAGAATATTTTGGAGGGGGTTGGTGGAAGAAGATGGAAGGGAAAAATACTGTAATGTATTTATAATCTCAAAAAACAATCATAATGTTCTAACTTCATACATAATTTGACTATTCTTCAGAAAATACTGAAATTAAGTAATTTTTTACTTATTGCTCTATTTATGTAGCTAAAATTTATTTAAATGAGAAGTTCATTTATTATTATTATATAATAATTATTTGAATTATTATAGAATTCAAATTATCACCTATTGCAATTACTTATGTATTCCCTGAAGTACACATCATAGTATACACATAGAGGACATAGCATAACTTTGGGGAGTCATTTCTCTCCTTATTTAATGTTGATTGCACACTGAATGCAAGATCTTAGTATTTGCATCAAACCCTTTTATCTATGAAGTCACCACAAAAGATCTTAAGTGGTATTTCTGTGTATGACTTAATGACAAGGATCTTGTGAGTGAAAATAACACAGAACATACATATACTTATCGTATGACCAAAATATGCATATCATCATATATTTTATATATATATGTTCATATATATTTTAAATTAGGACATAAATATGTTTAAGTGTCATCTTCACAGCCCAATTTGAACTTTGAGAATGTACAGAGAAATAATTCATGTCATATTTATTGACATCTACAAGACATTTCTGTTCTTCTCACATTAATGAAATTCTCCCAAAGAATAAAAATATCAAAAGTATTTTTAATGAGAAAATTTTTTGACCTAATGAGACAATGCATTTCATTTATAATGAAAATGTTACATTGACTAAACTTAATTAGGAAGATTTCAGATAATAAACAGTTCTCTTTAGAACTGAATCAGATGTCAAAGGTCCATGACTACCCAATGAGCCTTGAAAATTTTTAGGTAACAGTTATTTAAATGCTGACGCTTATGTTGATTTAAAGAAAACAAACAAATGAGTGAAAATAATTCTAATAGCTACTTTATAGTGAAGTAAACTACTATGAGGAAACTCTTGTTGCCATTTGAAATGAAGTATTGTGTATACAAATAGACACAACTTAAAAAAAAATGAACAAGAGACCAATTGTTTTTTATATGTAAAAGTTAACATTAGGTGTTACTCAAAATTAAAATAGGTAAACTTTAGATGGAGGTAAAAACATAAAAACTCAAAACATCTATATATTATCAAAACTCCACTTAGGTGAGAATTTAATCAAATAAGTAACAGGCATAGCTATTTTTAGATATAATTTTATTCTTTTTGTTAGCTTTTTTTTCGTTGCCGTAGTAAAATATCATTTCTAAAAACAGCATGAGAATAAAAAGGTTTATTATATTTTACAGATCAGATGCCAACATTCAGAGAGCCTTGACATTCCTACAGTCAGGAACCAAATCACAGATCATAAGGGAATGCCTCTTTATGACTATATTCCAGCCTGACATTCAGCCATCTTTTTTGTACCTCTCAAGATCACCTGTTCATTCCTCGTAAAGTATCTCCTCTAACAAAGACACATCTCCTAACCCTTCTCAACAAGTTCCACCAAATAGGAATCAAGCAGTCTAATGTATGAGCTGTGAATGGAAATTATTAATTTAAGTACCACAAAAAGAAATAAATAAACTTTAACATATATGTTTGTCATTGGTCTCAGTAAAAGGTGTGCTACATATTTTTTCAAAAAGTATTCAGATGAAAGTTTTAAATTAGAGTTTGTGCAATCTTTCAGAGATAGAGTTTCTCTTGTGGGATGGTCTTTCTATATTCTGTGTATATGTGTTGCTAGTATTGGTTAATAAAGAAGTGATTTTAGCCTATGGCCTAAGTAATATTAGGTCCCTGAATGGTTATTTGGGTATTGGATGGTATAAAAGATCCATCAGTTTATAGGTCTCTACAGTGGAAATAGATCTATGAGGCAGGAGAAGGCTGCACAATTTCTATTGTGACCATAAGTGGTAATATATTTATATATGACCACATTTCTTGGCTTAGCTCTGTCACTTACAATGCTGAGAGTCACTATGGAAGTTGTATATAAGTTGTATATAAGAAGAGACATCCTCTTATACCTTGAGCTAATCTATTCTTTAATGTGATTTTTCATTGAGTATTTAGATATTTATTTAAAAGAGTAATGAACAGAAAATACAGCCAGGGTTCAATTGTTTTGTATATTGTGTTCACAGGAGCACATCATTCTTATTTGAGGTCCATTAAGATCTCCATTATTAGAGCAGTACATTGTTGAAGTCATGATTCTCTCTTAAATATGAAATATATAAACGTCAAAATTAAACAGTCCATATTTGAAATTCAGTGCTTTCCCAGTATTATATTAATATTCATAGATACTATATACTGTGCTATAGATGGACAGAAATGATTTATTACATACTAATTTTTAACTTTCAAGAAACAAAGGCAATGTAAAATTAGGAAGTATCAGTTACACATAACTCCTGTAATAAAAATTAACCAAACTTTCCAGGAAATATATTTTAGAGCTGTTAAAGTAATACAATAAAGTTAGGAAGACTAATTCTAAAATAAATGCATAAAAGTTTAGGTATTTGAAAGCATGCTGAAACATCTTTCAACTCAGAGAAGAATATCTTATCTAAATTATATTGAGAAAAGTCACACATTACATATGCAGAATGTGTTAAAATAATTAAAGTGCAATTAAAATAAATGTTCTTGCACCTCAATCAAAGGAAAGTTATTTTACTCCCATATTACATAAGGAATAAATGAAAATTGGTAAATTATTGGTAAAATGCTTCAAATTATGCATGCTAATCATGTTTTACATTCTGTGCTTGAAGAAATCGAGATTTACTTGATAAGACCATGATATCAAAATAAAGACAGGGATGAAATATTTGCATTCATCCAACCTGAGCTCCAGTTCAGAAGCAGACATAGTTTATCAATGTGGCATCATTGCTTAGCAGAAACAAAAACTTCACAGTCCACTCCTTTATATTCCTATAGGAGTGCATATTGCAGCTTCTGCTTTATTCTGTCATAACTTATACAAGAAGCTTTCCCATCTAAAGTCAATCTATAGAACACTGACAGATCTTCTGAAAGGAATATTCACTGGAGAAATTTAAAAGTTGTTGATACTACTGCTGTTGTTTTTTTGATACACTTTCTCTAACCTTGTCTAAGTTCTGATGTTAGGAAACACATGTTTAAATTCATTAATGTATGAAATCAAGATAAAAAAGCACAACATGATGCTATTTATTACAAACTATGAGACTACCTTTGAAGTAGGTAGTGAGCTACCTTAGCATCAGGAAAGTAATCATTTCAATATCATCCTTGAGACAATGTCAAGAGATAATATAATGCTTCCAAAAAACAATTAGCAATATGCACACATCATCTCATTAGATGCTGAAAAGCCTTTGACAAAATCCAACACCCTACATGGTAAAAGACTTGGAGAGATAAGGGATATATCTAAACATAATAAAGGAAAATTAGAGCAAGCCTATAGGCAATCTCAAATTAAATGGAGAGAATGTCATAGCAATTTTACTAAAATCAGCAACAAGATAAAGCTGTCCACTTTCTACCTATATATTTAATATAATACTTTAAGTTCTGGCTGAAGCAATAAGACAACAAAAGGACATCAAGGGGATACAAATTTAGAAGGAAGAAGTCAAAGCATTTTTCTAAGTCAATTATTCATCACTTTAATTTTGAATTTTCTCTCTTCAGTGTGTTTGTCTGTAAATGTGTGTGTGTGATGTTGATGGGAGGTGATATGTTTAAAAATGTGTGTGTGTGATGAAAATTGATGTCTTAGAGTGAGAACTAAGTTTGATGGAGTGCATAATGTAAACATCATCAAATAATAAACATGAAAAATGATGTGTGTGTCTGTGTGTATGTGATGAGTAGTGATGTGTTTGAGAATATGGGTGTGTTTGTGAAGTTCAGAACTAGCATGGTTGTCCTATCCTTTATAACCTTCAGGTGAAGACAACCTCTGCTTTGAACTGCACAGATCAGCATAGCTATCTGCTTGCCTTATGGGAATCCTCATCTAACTACTTTCTCACTGAGTGCTTGGATTATAGTCAAAGGCTGCCTCTGTCTCTTTTTATGGGTTCTAGCAATCTGAACTTTGGTTGTTTTGCTTTTTTGACAAAGGCTTTACCTACTGAGCCATCTCCAGAGACTTCATCATTATATATCTATCTTACAAGTTTAATCAGAAATGGAATCACCATTTTTGTTATTACTTATGTCAACAGTTACTAAATGTATCTTATGTGACTTACATAGTAGGAGTTAAACTCTCCTCATAACTTCCTGTCTGTTTTTCATAATATGTTACTCTAATGTTTGCTCATCTTTTGGTAAACGTTTATGTATATAATAGGATTATGTAAATCTTTGCACTGACTAAATAATAACATATGTCAACAACACTTTTAAGAGTGGCAAGTAGGTGTTATAAGCACAGCATTGTATTTTTTCTTACTTGTTCAATCAGAAATAAATTGTCCTAATAATCTATATAAGGTGCACTATGTTATGTTCTGTTTATATTTTATCTAAACTTTTCACAAAAATGTTATTTTTTAAAAAAATTTTTATAAGATATGTATTATGTCTACTTTCTATGTAAAATGTGTGCCTAAAACCATATTCCATATAGAATAATGAATTGTTTTTAAATAATTACATATGTTACTGCTTCAGGTTTTTAAATAAGTCATAAAATTGTATTAAAACATATTCTTTAATGGTTCAATTTATAAAAAAAGAAAGTCTACTAAATGCCATAGCTCTAAAATTTTGTTGATTCTCTAGCATTTCAGATCATAATAGTTTTCCATGTGAGATTTCATTACTCATCTAGAGTATTAAAAGAATAAACAAAGAAATTGAATAATTCAGTAAATCAATTCTGAATAAATCTGACACATGGATATACTGATGATTTATGCATCTTTAAACATTTGTAAAAGACTGGGCTTAGGGGATATTACAGAAAGTAATTTTTAGTATGCTCATCAATCCAAACATTATGTTTACTCAATCTGAACATTTACCACTATGTGCACAGGACATGAACATGACATGAACTGTGATTAATGTGTGTAGGTAATATTCTCTCACTTATTATTTTCAGTACCATGTTAAAATTTCCTAAATTGTTCACCTGGGAAACATTACAAGAGTTTTGTTATATTTTAATGATTTCAAGTGTTTTATTCTCTGGTAGTACATTGGAGGAAATCTATAGCAGCAAAGGCAGGTTATTACCCTCCACTGGGTGGTGTGCACATTATAAAGCAAAGATTATCAGTGCTACTTTTTCTTCCACCAGAAGACTTATAAACACATAAATTATCACTTGGTTTCATTTAATTTTTGAATTGTCATAAGTTACATATATTATTTGGAGAACTCAGAGTTTCACAGTTGGAAACACCATTCTCTTACATTAACAGTCTGAAAGATGAGACTAATCTAGGTTATTTTATTCAAATGTAGGCACTTAACTAATCTCATTATACTCCTTACAACCCTCTAATGAGTGAAGATAGATTCTCAAAATCTGATAATAATCCAAATAAAAATACAAACACGTATTTTGTATACAAAAGCCAAATTAAAAAAAATAATGTAATGAAACTGGCATATTTCCATATTATTGACAGACTTGATCATAAATATTTGAATGACATATTCTCTATTGTTGACAAGTATTAAACAACCTATATTTGCAGTAATAAAATAGAGAAGAGACAAATACAAATCTATTTTCCATATATGTAGCTCTAGATCCAAAATGAAGAAGAGCGAACATAATATGTTTCTTGGACATAAAGCATTCAAGGTGCACATCAGAAATTCCTATAAACTTTTGACTAAGAGAAATTTCTCTTAATGCCTATAAACAGGGGCCTACACTATCCAAAAAGGCACATATTTCTGTGGTGAGGAGGATCCACAGCAAAAAATTAGGCTTCATTGACTCAGGTTTATTCTAAACATAATTCATTACTTTAAACAAGTCTTCAATGATTTCAACACTAACATTCTAAGGCATATATTACACTTAAATATTTGCCATTATATAAAGATTATCCACAGTGAAAACTGGCTAAAGTAATATATTTTTATTTTTTATTTATTTTTGATTAAATTCTCATTTTTTATCCATGTATTCCCTTGTTAAAAACTCTAGTAATCTGTTTTATTATATATAAAACTGCCAAATAAAAAGAAAAAAATTCACAGGAAATGACTTTTACATTAGACTTACATGATTCCCTATGTAATTTACTATGTTTTATGAGTAATATTCTATAAGAAAATTAAATAAATCACATCTTATACTTACAGATTTCTCAAATAATTTTAAGTAAATATACATACATATGTTTATGTATCACATTGATAGTATATGCATGCTTAAACTATTTCCTATAGACCTAGAATTCCTTTATTATAAAATAAAGCATTTATTTAAATTACAAACATAAAGATAATTCTAACTCTCTTTCTTCTTCCCCCTCATTCCTTTTCTCTTTCCCTATTTAAGACAGTATTTCAATGTCTATGTGACATGGATTATTATGTAGACAAGGCTATTGTGGAAGACACAGAGATCTCACTGCCTCTGGTTGTTACATTATGTGATGCTGGAAATAATGGTATACATCACCACTCTAAGCACAAGATTATTCTTGTGCTGTAAATTATTCTATATTTATTTTTATTTTATGACTCTTCTACATTATACTAAATGCACTTCACCATATTAATGGACCAAAGAAACAGTGTGATGATATATTGTATAGTTAATAAAATTATTATTTTTACCGTTTAAGGTTTTCAAAGACCTTTCTTTAAAAAGAAAAGGTAGAAATGGCTCTGTTCTCTAATATTTGAGATGAATTTTCTTAAATGTATAAGACATCACCAAAAACAGGATGAAAATAAAGATACAGTCTTCAAATAAATGTTTCAGATTATGCATAGTGTGAGAAATTGTTTACTTCTTAATTCTCTCACTTATCCATGACAAAGAAAAGTCAAGAAAATAAGACCTGAACCACACTTTAAAAGATTAAAATCCAATGCAAAAAGGAAGAAAAAATACTTGTCAAGATTCTATCAAAAAGAAAAGAAGCTGGGGAAACAAGTGAGGAAGATAGAAAAAGAGATGACACAAGGGTAGGTGTTATCTACAATGTATTCATATATCAAATTACTAATGAATAAATAGGTTTAATTAAAAAGTTTGCTTTATTGGTAATACTATATACCTTATTTCATACTTAATACGTTTAAATAACTAAACAACATTGTAAGTCATTTTGTCACTTTCTTTTTATTTATAAAATGAATTCTGTTTTAGCCATGTATTCCCTTGCTTCCCCTTCCTTCCCCTCCCAATATCTCCTGGTCAGCCTTAAGCCTTCATCTTCCTCATACCCCACAAAAGGGCAAGAAGTCCCAAGGTGGATCCGCTCAGCATCCACTCTAGGCAAGTCCGATTTCCTCATCCTAAGCATTATTTTGGCAAGTGGCCTCTTTGGGAGTATTGGTATTAGTTCTTCTTTGAGTTTCTGGTAGAATTCTGCACTGATACCATCTGATCCTGGGCATTTTTTTTTACTTGGGAGTCTTTTAATAACAACTTCAATTTCCTTTGGTGTTATAGATCTTTAATTTGATATTGATTTAATTTTGGTAAGTGGTACCTGTCCAGAAAGCTATCCATTTCTTCTAGGTTTTCCATTTTAGTTGAATATAGATTTTCAAAGTATGACCTGATAATTCTCTGGATTTCCTGAATGTCTCTTGTTATGTCCCTCTTTTCATTTCTGATTTTGTTGATTTGGATACTCTCTCTCTGCTTTTTGGTTAGTTGAGATAAGGGTTTATCTATCTTGTTGATTTTCTCAAGGAAACAAATTTTAGATTCATTGATTTTTTGCATTGTTCTCTTTGTTTCTATTATACTGATTTCAGCTCTAAATTTGATTATTTCCTACCATCTACTCCTTCTAGATGAGTATGCTTCTCATTGTTATAAGGTGTTCAGCTGTGCTGTTAGTTCTCTAGTGTGGTATTTCTCTAGGTTTTTCATATAGGCATCTAGTGCTCCGGATTTTCCTCTTAAGACTGCTTTCATCATGTGCCACAAGATTGGGTACATTGTGAATTCATTTTCATTAAATTCTAGGAAGACTTTGATTTCTTTCTTCATTTCTTCCTTGACCCAGAGGTGGTTCAGTTGAGTGATGTTTAGTGATGTTTTAGTTTAGTTTAGGAAGAAAGGTAGGCTTTCTATACCTAAGTATAAGATTTTTTTGTTCAAAATCTTCTCTCACTGACAGGATTTGGTGAGTATTGGTATTATAGATATTTTGTGCCTGTTCTTACTATCACTTTGAGTTCATATGTGCAGCTCTCCTTCCATATGCAGATATTACTTTGTAGGTACACATCAAACCTGGACTTTAAACTCTTTTCATACCCTCTCTGTAATATTTCCTGTCCCTTTGGGGATGTTACTGTATATATAGTCCCTTAACGACTTAACTTTATGTAGTCTCATTTCACTACATTTGGAAAATTGGAGGTATTTGTATTAATCATCAATGAACTACAAACAGAAAATTTTTGGATAAGAGTTGAAAAATAAATTAATCAATGACTACCACAGTACACATATAGGGATAGGTTAATATTAATTCCATTTAGAAACATGTTTATAGTACTTTCTTCTCTTAGGTTGATGCCTTGTCTTGTGATAAGTTCTTGTGATAAGCAATTGTTTCATCTTGTGGAATATGACTTAGACCCAAAGATAAAATGTTTGGATAGTCTGGTGACATTTATGCACTGTTGCTCCAGTAGCATGTCTTGCCAGTTTAGTTTCTATTGTAGCATGCATGGGTAACAGCTGGATATAAATGGTGATCATCATTTTTCCTTTGGCTTGCAGAGTTTCTGGAAGCACCATGAAAGTCAGCCAATAAAGTTGATGCTTTCTGATGTGTCCCAGAATGAGAATAACATGACAATTTTGAATAATAAAAGTAAGTAGAAATTTCAGGGAGCAGTTTTCAGTTTTCATTGGGATTGGAAATTTTATTAATATGTAATTGTAATATGCAATTATATATATGTATATATACATATATATATACTTTTGACATGCTTTCATATGCAAAACATACTTGCTCCCTGTTAAATAAAATGGATTGCTTATCTAGTGTGCTGTGTCAACATTTCTCATGTTTGCTGTGGGAGAATAGGAAAAAATGTTTCTTTCTTTTGTAGATATGACTAAACACTGTAGTATTTCCTGTGAAAAATTCCTACATGTCTTCCGTGTGGCATTAGTCAATCAGTATACAACTGACATTTATACCCACTTTGAGACAGAACAGAGTTTGACACTAAATGCTTACTAGCAATGCAATAATGAGACATGCTATTAATAGGGTTCTTTGGTTTCACAATTGTAATGGTTTTCCTTCTTACTTTCATCTTGTCCTTAGCATAAGATGTGGTTATCTCCAGGATAATCCCACTTTTATGTAACTATATATAATCTTCAGAAAAGAAATCATGTGATTTTAAAGGGGGAAAAATACAGACCTGACTATCATAACCTGTGACTATGAATAACTGGTAAGATTTCATATACAGTCTTGATGTAGTCATTAAAAATAATGCTTAGGGGCCATTATCTATCTATCTATCTATCTATCTATCTATCTATATATATATATATATATATATATATATAATTTTTTCGTTATTGAAACAGAGACTGAAAGCTACTGCTACTTTATTAAGAGAAAGTTTGATCAAAGATTTCTAAATAAACTTAATTATTTAATCTAAGGTGAGAAAGGCTCAGAAGCTTTTCTGCTTAACACATGAATAAAGCATTTTGGTTTGTCTACATTGTAGCAGAAGTGTTAAAATTATCTGCAGATATATAGCACAAAAGAAATTATGTAATTGGGCAAAAAAGAAAATTATGTGATATATCTTTGGATATCTTTGGTGTCTACAAGAAAAATTATAATAATAAATTTTATTAAAAATGTATCTCCATTTGTAAGCAAACATGACAGAATTTGGATGATTAACAATTGTTGGAAGGTGAGAAAGAATTATTAGTAAAATTATAAAATTTCAAGTTAGAAAGAATGTAATTTTTTATCAGAAAACAATATTTCGGCTTCCGGTTCCACTCCCAGGACCAAGTGCTGTCTGCAGAACCCAAGCACACTCTGGAGCAGGGGCAGATAAAATCTGCAGGTCACCATACCCGTAGCTCCTGCTGAGGGATGTTGTGCGGCTATCCACCACCACCTCAAACTGAGTGAATCAACATCTGCAGGGGTCTCTGAAGGACAGACTCAGACCCCGCCCAGAGGTGAGGAGGGGTTACCAGGCCCAAGTGCCTATATCCGAGACTGGGAGGGAGAGTTGAGCTCTCATAGGTTCCGGTTCCACTTCGGGACCAAGTGCTGTCTGCAGAGTCCCAGCACACTCTGGAGCAGGGGCAGAAAAACTCAGCCACTCACCACACCCACAGCTCCTGCTGAGGGAATTTGCACAGCTACCCACCGCCACCTGGAACTGAGCGAGCCAACATCTGCAGGGGTCTCTGAAGGACAGACTCAGACCCTGACCAGAGAGGTGATAGGAGGCACACAAACCCGAGTGCCACAACTGACCAGGACCCATCTAATCGTGAACCACTGAAGCCATGGGCAAACGTCAGTGCAAAAAATTACATAATAATACAAACGACAACATGGTAACTCCAGAAGAGAGTGGCGATCTTACAAATACAAGACCTGAACTGAGTAATGAAGAGGAAACAGAAGGAAGCAACACCAAAAATTCCTTTTTGATGATCATCGAAGCTCTAAAAGAAGATATGAAAAAGAGCCTTAAAGAAATAGAAGAAAATACAAACAAAAAGTGGGAAGAGATGAACAAATCTATGAAAGAAACATGCCAGGAACTAAAAGCTGAAATAAAAGCTGAAATAGAAGCAATAAAAAGGCACAAAATGAGGCAAAGATGGAAATTGAAAACCTGAATTAAAAACCTGGAACCACAGATACAAGCATAACAAACAGAGTTCAAGAGATGGAAGATAGAATCTCTGAAGTGGAAGACTCAGTAGCTCAAATAGATGTATTAGTCAAAGAAAATAGTAAAACTAAAAAGGCCATAACTCAAAATGTTCAGGAAATCTGGGACACCATGAAAAGACCTAATTTGAGAATAATAGGAATAGAAGAAGGAGAAGAATACCAGCTCAAAGGCACAGATAATGTTTTCAATAAAATCAGAAGAAAACTTCCCTAACCTGAAGAAGGAAATGCCTATAAAGATACAAGAAGCTTACAGAACACCAAATAGATATGATCCCAAAAAAAGTCAGCATGCCACATTATAATCAAGCCACAAAACATACATAACAAAGAAAAAATTTTAAGAGCTGCAAAAGAAAAGGGCCAACTCACATATAAAGGCAGACCCATCAGAATAACGCCTGACTATTCAAAGGAAACGATGAAAGCTAGAAGGGCTTGGTCAGATGTTATACAGACACTAAAACAGCATGGCTGCCAAACTCGAATACTATACCTGCAAAATTATCAATCACCATAGATGGAGTAAACAAGGTATTTCAGGACAAAGTCAGACTGAAAAAATATCTATCTACCAACCCATCACTACAGAGAATATTAGAGGGAAAACTCCAACCTAAGGACCTCAGATACACCCACGAAATCACAAACAATCAATAAGTCCATAGAAGAATACCCTAGAGAAAGGAAATTCAAACAAGTTGCCACCAAAAATGGCAGGAAATATGAATCAATGGTCACTAATTTCCCTTAATATCAATGGTCTCAACTCTCCTATAAAACGTCACACACTAACAAGATGGATACAACAACAGAAGCCATCCTTCTGTTGCCTACAAGAAACACACCTCAACTGCAAAGACAGACACAGGCTAAGAATAAAGGGTTGGGAAAAGATTTTCCAGTCAAATGGTCTTAAGAAACAAGCAGGGGTTGCAATCCTAATATCTAACAAAGTAGACTTTAAGCTAAAAGCAATTAAAAGGGACCAAGATGGTCACTACTTATTCATCAAAGGAAAAATTGGTCAAGAGGAGATTTCAATCTTAAATATTTATGCTCCTAATATAGAGGCACCTACCTATGTAAAAGAAACACTGCTAAAGCTTGAATCCCACATCAATTCTTACACCCTAATAGTGGGAGACTTCAATACCCCACTTTCAACTCTGGATAGATCAACCAGACAGAGCCTCAGCAGAGAAATAAGGAGTCTAAATGAGGTTATGATGCAAATAGATTTAATAGATATCTACAGATCCTTCCACCCAAAGGCAAAGGAATATACATATTTCTCAGCTCCTCATGGAACTTTCTCCAAAACTGACCACATAATTAGTCATAAAGCAAATATCAGCAGATACAAAAAAAATCTAAATAATCCCTTGTAACATATTGGACCACCAGGGCCTAAAGTTAGAGTTCAGCACCATCAAAACCCAAAGAAAGCCTACCAACTCATGGAAACTAAACATCAATCAGCTGAACCATCTTTGGGTCAAGGAAGAAATTAAGAAATAAATCAAACTCTTCCTAGAATTCAATGAAAATGAATCTACAACGTATACAAACTTGTGGGACACAATGAAAGCAGTCTTAAGAGGAAAATTCATAGCGCTAGATGCCTATATGAAAAACCTAGAGAAATCCCACACTAGAGACCTAACAGCACAGCTGAAAGCCTTAGAACAATTAGAAGCGAACTCACCTAGAAGGAGTAGAGGGCAGAAAATAATCAAACTTAGAGCTGAAATCAATACAATTGAAACAAAAAGAACAATACAAAGAATCAATGAATCTAAGAGTTGGTTCTTTGAGAAAGTTAACAAGATAGATAAGCCCTTAGCCAAACTAATCAAAAAAACAGATAGAGAGTGTCCAAATCAACAAAATCAGAAATGAAAAGGGGGACATAACTACAGACCCCCAGGAAATACAGAAAATTATCAGGTCATATTTTGAAAATCTGTATTCCACAAAAATGGAAAACCTAGAAGAAATGGACAGCTTTCTGGACAGGTACCATCTACCAAAATTAAATGAAGTTAGATTAATTACCTAAACAGGCCTATAACCCTTAAGGAAATGGAAGCTGTTATTAAAAACCTCCCCCAAAATAAAAGCCCTGATCCAGATGGCTTCAGTGCCTAATTCTACCAGACATTCAAAGAAGAATTACTACTGTTACTCCTCAAACTATTTCACACAGTAGAAACTGAAGGAATATTGCCAAATTCCTTTTATGAGGCCATAATCACCCTAATACCCAAGCCACTCAAAGACACAACAAAGAAGGAAAATTACAGACCAATTTCCCTCACGAATATTGATGCGAAAATTCTCAACAAAATTTTGGCAAACCATATACAACAATGCATAAAAGATATCATCCACCATGACCAAGTAGGCTTCATCCCAGAAATGCAGGGCTAGTTTAACATACTAAAAACTGTAAATGTTATCCATCATTTAAACAAACTAAAGGAACAGAAAACAATATTTCTTTTTTCATATATAATATTTTATTTACTTATTTATTTTTAGAAAATAAAGTTCTTTACATTTATGTAGCTCCTTGAACTCCCTCCTTTTCCCTTCCCAATCCCTCCCAATCTGCCCACAGCCTCCCTCCTCATCACTCCACCCCCTCCCCCAAAGGGCAAGTAGTCTCAAGGTAGATCAGCTCAGCATCTACTCCAAGCAGGTCCAATTTTCTCATTGTAATGTCATGTCTGGGTTAGGTGTTTCTCTGGGAAGAGTGTGCTCCAAAGTGCCAGTACACACATAGAAACACAGTCTTATCTCTCCTCTCAAGGCTCCACTTACTGCCCATATCAGTGGACAGCTGCCTATACTTGGAGGGCCTAGTTCATTTTTTTGAAGGTTCCCCAGTGTCTGTTCTGAATTCAGTCAGCACCCCAGAGCTCCAGCAAGTCATCACTGTGGGAGTTTTCTTCATAAGCCCTATCCCATTGCTCATATAGACTCTTCTCTGCAGCTCTCAGTTAGACCAGGAACTCAGCCCAGAGTTCAGCCTTTGTCTCTGCCTCAAACTCTATTTATTGTTGGATGTAAGTTCTGTGATGGCAGTTAGGGTGTCTATTTGTTTAACTATAGAAGTCTTGTCTAGGCAACAACTTCACTATTGGTTGGTGACCTAGTTAGGGACATTGAAACAATGATGGGAATAAATAAACATATTTCTTTAAATGTCCCAAATGTAGAAACTTTATTATTTCATGGATCAACCATTTTGATGAATGGGATCCATTTGTAAACTTGAAATTCAATATTTTCTTTTCACTGGTGATGCTACAGGAATTCAAAAACTAGAGAACCAGCAGTGGTTAGCCTTGAGAATTTGATAGCTGTGAAGCTGTTGATGACTATAAAAGCCAAGTAATGAATTTTGTGAAAGGATAATTGCAGTAAATGAACCCTTTTTTGTACCACAGTTTATGGGCCATGATATGGTGAATGAAATATTGGATTGAGCAGAGTAATGAAATGGGTATTCTGATTTTTTTTCAAATGTTATTCTAAATGCTAGAATATTATTTTACTGCAATTTTCAAATTATACTACTTAGTTCCAGTAGATGTGTGTTGCTATAGCTACTTTTTCTTCTACATTCTGCATATATAATTAATAAGTTAACAGTTTGTACATAAAGAATATGTGAGTTTTGATTCAGACTCAAATTCACATCTTGATCAAATTGTATAACTTATGATTTAAAATATTTCCATTTGAAATATTGATAGATATTAATGTTATGCCAAACCAAAAGACTTAATTAAGCCCTGATTATCAAAGCTAGTGACTACTTAGTATTGAACAATGACAGTGCTATTATAGTAGCAGAGCAGTTGTAATGTCAAACCAGGTAAAGGCAGTAGTAAGAACAAAATTATACTGTATTTCTGTACTTCTTCATTTCCAGAACATAATCTTTTCTATGTTATTTTCTTATTCCCCTTCTTGACCTTATTTCCCTTATTTCCACCTCTTTTCCTTACTGCATCCAACCTCAATGATTTACAATAAAAACAGACTAGCCTGTTACTATATGTGAATATATACACATTCACAGTTCTATATATGTAAAGATATCTTCTTGCTTCTGGAAAAATTAAGCAAACACCAACCCCATCACTAAAAAATTCATATGGAGAATAAGCTTTATTTTAATTTTTAAAAATCGTGTGTCTTCACACATTTGTTTTCCAAGATATGAATGTATAGGTCAGAGGTCACTTCATAGGAACTGCTTCTCTCCTTGCACAATAAGGTTCATGGAGGTGGAATTTGTGTACTTAGGCTTGAGGGCAAGTGCCTTATAGCCATTATACACTGAAACATCTTACTGCTACTGCCCTTAGAGTGTCTAAACTTTATCACTAAGTTTATTAGATTAAGAATAGTCTGCAGAATTATAATTTTACTTCTAAATAATGTTGTAAAGGTGTTTCAAAAGAGAATCTACTGATTTAAAAGAGGTTTTCCTATATTAATAGAAGCTCCGCAATGGACTATGGCCTAGGTGGTATGAAGAGTACATCAGGAGAGAACACACTGACAAAGGAGTATTTCTTTCTGCTTTCTGTCAAGGTGCAGGTGAGCAACTCTACTTCACTGTTCTTCCCCATCTGACTCTGAAGGAAAAGTTTACCACAGATAGCTACAGACAAAAAAAAAATTCTCTATCATCTGTCTAGGACATGACCAATTTGACCAGAAAGTGAAAAGTTATTATGACACTTTGTTATACCATATAATGCAGAATTATTTATGACTATATTTGAAAATAAATCTAGTTCTCATTAGCATAAAGGGAAAGGGAAAAACATAAAACAGCGTTTTAAATAATTATTTTTTAAATAAATTTTAAATTACCTAAAAATGAAACAATTTTGTTCAAATAAAAGAATCATAAAATAATAATTATATCTAAATCCATTTTTATAAGAACTGTAAAAGCTTCAGACTTAATTCCATTTCATAGAATATATCATCACATGACAATTTTAATTCTGTCATATTGTTTAAAGAAAATTATGTTTTCCAAAATCATTTTCTATTCTTGAAGGTTAAACCATGCTAATAAATTAAAAACATTTATGCATTTAATTTTAAATATTACATAATCTAGTCGATCGACTAGAATTTGTTTTGAGTTTAAAGATACTCCTCTAAATGTTATTGTTACTAATCTAGTGCAATTTTTGTTTGTTTGCTAGTGATGGGATCTTATTTGTGTTAAATCACATGGAAATTTATCATTCGGCTGAAGATAACTTTGTACTTCTGATCCTGTTTTCCCTAGCTGCCAAGTACTCCAATTTACAAGCCTGATGTGGATTTTAAGTGGTGATAAGGAATGAATCAAACAGCTCATGAGTACAAGGTGGTTATTCTTTCCAATATGTTACATTTCGAGTCTGAGATTATCAGATCTTTTGCTGTATATTTATTGTAAATTATTGACAGGTTTCATAAAGACAGTTTATATTTATTATATTATTTATATTTTCCATATTGATCTCTGATAATTTCCCCCTTTTATCTTTGCTTCTTCTAATTTCTTTTTATTTTTCAGAGTCTTGCTTCTATCTGGTTTTATGCCATACATGCATAAGTAATTCTACACAAATTTGTAAACATAGAACTTAATTGGAGTGTTAACATGTTGTTAGTCATTCTGGACACAAATGTGTTGATATGTTGATCAGTAAATTCTCTTTAGAAACAATTCTATATGCCCTGGAATATAAATAAAATTCCTTAGGAAAAAAAAAAAAGAAAAAAAACCCAACTCTATAGCATTGACTGGTGTTTGCTCTTCAGTACATACATTTTCATTTAATATAGTACATACACAAATATATATTTGTTAAATATATGTATAGATCATATATATACATCTATGTATATAACTTTAAAAAATGGTATGTCTTGTGTTTTATCTCGATTTGGTCTTAGAATTTTCACTCTCCTGCTTCTCTCTTTTTAGTATAATGATTACAGTTTTACACTAGGAAATCTTTGGAAATACTAAAATTTAAAGAATTGAAGACTATTATATGTACTATCAAACAAAGGCCTTTAAATTTTAATTATTTTTCAGGCATTATTTTTATGTGCATTTAGAATTAATTAATATAGATAATGAGATTTTTATGATTGTCACAGTAATATTAGCTAAGAATATTTTCATTTAATAATAACCCATATGTATATTATTTAGCATATAAAAATTTATTTTCATACATAATCCATGTTTATATTGGAGTTTGTATTGGTTGGCAACTTTTTACTAACTCTTAGCCTAACACAATTGATTAAAGAACCCTGATGATAATGCTTCCCAAACTTTAATGTGAATATAAATGACTTGTTAAAATTTATATGTCTATTGCACTGTCAAGGTATATGAGATATCAGTTATAATTAGACTTTGAAAACAGACATGAGAATTACAGAAGATTTAAAAAACATGTGATCTCTATGGATCCATGGATTCTTTGCAAGGGGAAAATCCATTTCAGACCAATCACACACCATAGCTCTTTCATCATATCAAAAGTTATATATTACTACTCTGAGAGTTAGTTACAGCAATGCTACCATTCACTCATCAACTTCAGCAGTCAGATTTCCATGTAACAATATTGTGTTTTTAGAGTAGACAATGCTCTACTTCATACACTGTATTAATGAACTTTTATTTTCAATATTCCATTTTTAAATTTGATAGACATCCTCAAGTTTCCTGCTGAAATTTCCAAGGAAAGCTATTGTATTAAAACTTTACTAAATAAATATAGAACAATGATTTTGTCTCCATCAAACAAAAACAATCACAAGAATGTCAAAGTTGCATAGTAAGAATCTATATATATGGTCAAAAATAATTAGGGTTAGCATTTATTTTCTATATATGTAAAAGGTAGGCTTATGTTTAGTATCTCTATAATCATTAATATCTTAATAATTCAGACAGAACATAAAATTTCCTAAGTTGTGACTTACATGCATGCTTATTAGAAATATACTAAAAATGATATGCTCTCTGGGATATTGTTTTTGTTTTTACTTTATCACAAAACCCCAAGAAAACAATTCTGCTTCATGTTGTGATTTTTTTTGTAACTGTTTTTACTCTCATAACCATATAAGGCTTGAATAATAATGACTCTTTATCATTATGGGCCATTTCTTTATGAATCACCTCAGATAATAGAAGGCAAACTTAATGAATGTGGCATAAAAATGAAGAAAATCAAGTGAAAATATGTAGTTATTTTTTCTGAACCATTTATTATGCTTAGGTTCAAGGAAGCCCTAAAGCTGATTAAAAAAAAATAGTCAATAATAACTGTCAGTTCTGCTACCTTGGGGGACCAGGCTTGGTTTTATGGTTATAAAAAATGATCAGTCACTTTATTACTATCTTGAAATGTAATTGTATAAGGAATCTTAAAGGAATCACAAACATTAACTTTTATACACATAAAATATGATCAGTTATCTATACTTTAAATGTTCAAGATGAATACCCACTCATTAAAGTTTTTATATCAAAAGACTGAGGGCAGAAATGTGTCCAAGAAATCATCTACTAGCTTTGATAATGAAACTATCAGAAAGAAAGCCATGTCAGCTAATGATAATTGTGCTGTTTTTTACTTGTTCCTTGACCTTATGAAGTTCCTCATTCAACTATCTGCCTTCATAAAACCTCAGAATATCTTTCTGTGTTTTTAACCACAAAGCTCTTTGCTAAAATAGTGTAACTTAGACTCCTTAGTTTAACTTTAAGTTATTTTCAAAGCTTTTTTTAAACTATGATGCATTCCAAACCCGTGAGCACATCTTCCAATATTAAGGTTAAAATAATTTAAGATAGGTGGACTACTATGACTCATTTTCAGTTATTAATGTAAGCCATAGTTGATGCATTTCCTCTAAAAAAAACATGTGTTCTTTCTTTGTGGCACCTTCTTGTTTTTATTTTTTTATATCCTTTAACACTAATTAAACTAAGATTTTTATTATCACCGAGATAGTAAAGCATATGAAAGGACAATCTTAATAATCCACAGTTAAAAGTGTCATTGAAGGGGGCTGGAGAAATAGTTCAGTGGATAAAACTACTGACTGCTTTTCCAGAGGAAGCTGGTTCAATTCACAGAACCAAAATGGCAGCTCACAACTGTCTGTAACTCTAAGATCTGACACCCTCACACAGACATATATGCAGACAAAATGTTAAAGCCCATAAAATAAAAATAAATACATTATTTAAAAAATTCTCAGTAGAATGAGATATTCCCATGTGATATACGTACTACACTATAGAGAGTGGGAATCTTCCCACACTCATTTACATCATGCCATATACTAGAGAAAATAAAAATGACAAATATGTAAAGACATAAAAAAATTCTATTGTCTGTGGTTTCAGGCCCTGGCCTATTCATTTTTACCCATCAGAGTTTGTTTTCTTGATGGGCTGACACCCTAAAGTTAATTGTCATCTGTTGCTTCTCTGACATGTCCACCAATATATCAGCTAAGAACTGTGTATGTGTTTGTGTGTGTGTGTGTGTGTGTGTGTGTGTGTGTGTGTGTGTATGTGTGTGTGTTTGGAAATTTATTCAGAGACTCTCAAATTTATGTTGCACATATAATCTTTAATTTGTGCTTTCATATAATGCTATTTTTTTCATTTTATTTTCAAAATTCTACTTGATTCTGTAATACTGTTGTATCTTGTGTAACAGGTTAACAATCTGTATGGTAATATCAATATTGGGAATACAGAGTTTAAAAAATCAACATCTACGATGATATCCTGAAATCAACATCAAACCTCATATTTTTATTTTGTGTTATTTTACTAAGTTGTAGCAACATTAAATGAATGCAAAGCTCATTGAATATGTCCATATAGATGTCAGAATATGTATAAAGGTATTTATGAAATTTATAGTTAGCTAACTAGAAAGGTCAGTTGAAAATTTGTGACAATATGAATGGAGAGATCATTGTGATATAACAAGGTCATAGTATTATTTTTTGGGTCATTCTTACATTATTGAAATTGGGAAGAAGACAGTCTAGCATTAAAAAACAAACACTAAAAACATAGCTGAAATTTGAGATAATATTTGTAAAGGCAATATATAAAATCTAAGTATGGAGAAATAGAATTTATTATGTAGCCAGCCATGTATAATCTATAAAATGCATGATAAACTAAGGTCCTGGTTTTTTTTGTTTGTTTTTTTCTTTGGTCAACTTGAGAGAGCATTTAGAATTATCCTGAAAGAAGTTTGTCATTTGAGAAGGTACTGTCATCAAATTGCCTAAAATCATATCTGTCTTTATGGCATTTCCTTAATTAATGTTTGATGTGCCCAGTATAATGGGATGATGCTACTTCTGGGTATTAATCCTGATTTTTATTATTAATCAGGCTGAGCAAGCCATGTAGGAATATAGGGACAGTAATTAATGCTCTACCATAGCCTCTGCTTCTGTTCCTGCTTCTAAGATCCTGTTTGGGTTTTCAGTCCCAAATTCCATATGTGATATAGTATGACTTGATCATTTGATGACCAGAGAGGGTATGGGGAGTTGTGGAGAAGAGAGAATGACCTGATGTTTTGGGAGGAGGAAGGGACCTTGAATAAGGATATACAAGTAAAGAAAGTGTGACTTCTTTGTTCATAATAATAAAAAAAGTCAACTAATTTAAACAGTAAAATATCATTTACCATTGATCTCCATAAAGGAAGACTGAATCTACATGTTCGAAAACTAAGAAATGAGACCTGAAGAAACTGTATGTTGTTAACTTTGAGTTGTGCATCAACAGTACTAGACTCTCCCCTAGGTCTATCATCTAATGTAAAAATGTATGTTCTTAAGATGTGAAGAGAGATTCACAATTATGTTACTGAGATCCTATAGAATAAAGCTTTTTTTTTCTTCTTTTTTTCTTTATTTTGTATTTATCAAAGAAACAGTAAAAAGAATTTAAAAAAAATGCTGACGAGTTAACAATAACTATACAGAGGATAATAATCATAAGCATGGCTTATCAAGGGTGGAAATTCAAATAAGATTACTACACATATATTTTCTTTGTGTTCAGCTTTCCCTCTGAATTTTTTTTT
>PVIH01015513.1:33581-49451 GCA_004025045.1 Sigmodon hispidus | reverse complement strand
TTTGTAAAATCGCCACTCTCTTCTGGAGTTACCATATTGCCTTTTGTATTATTATGTAATTTCTTGCACTGACGTTTGCCCATGGGTTCAGTGATTCACGATTAGATGGGTCCTGATCAGTTGTGGCACTTTGGTTTGTGTGTCTCCTGTCACCTCTCTGGTCAGGGTTCGAATCCGCCCCTCAGAGACCCCTGCAGTTAGTTTGCTCAGTTCACTCAGTTCAGGGTCGCAGTAGGGCTCCTAGTAGATTCCCTGAGCAGCAGGGGCTGTGGGTGTGGCCAGGTGCAGAGTTCAGCTGCCCCTGCTCCAGAGTGCGCAGGGACGCCGCAGAGAGCACAGGTCCCGGTGGCGGAACTGGAAGCAGTGTGAGGTCAACTCTCCCTCCCAGGCCAGGATACAGGCGCTGAGGCCCGCCGAGCCCTCCTCACCTCTGGTCAGGGTTCGAATCCGCCCCTCAGAGACCCCTGCAGTTAGTTTGCTCAGTTCACTCAGTTCAGGGTCGCAGTAGGGCTCCTAGTAGATTCCCTGAGCAGCAGGGGCTGTGGGTGTGGCCAGGTGCAGAGTTCAGCTGCCCCTGCTCCAGAGTGCGCTGGGACGCCGCAGAGAGCACAGGTCCCGGTGGTGGAACCGGAAGCAGTGTCATATTTTATTTTTAAAAATTTATTTTATTAGTATTGGTATTTTATCTTTCATACATGTCTGTGGCCATGTGTGTACCTGTCACCCATATAAGCCAGAAAAGGGCATAGGATACCTGGAAACTAAGAGTTATAGACCATTGTGGGCTAACCTAGAGCTTCTTGTAATTGAACCCCGGTTCTCTGGAAGAGTAGCCTATTCTCTTACCTACTAAGTCACCTGTCTGCTTGCAGGAGATTATCTGTTCTCACATAGAATGCTTTAGCTTCTCCTTCTGCAACTCAAAGGCTTCAAATGTTGCTTTTCAGTCCTAATTAGAAGTTCAAAGCAATGGGAACTACTGATATGGGGCTTTATGCCCTAAAATATCTTCATTTCTTCAATGAAGAAGGAAAAGATTCTTCATAAAGTGAAAAATCATTATTGTTTCTAGGCAAAGTATACTTAAGATCAATAACAGTTCTTACATAGCTGCTTTTTATTTTATCTTACTTTAGACATATACTTGTTTATCATTTATGACTGAAAGTTGTTTTATATTGTACACTTGATGATTTAATTTTCTTATTTTGCTTTTCAGAGGAAGCAGTAGCATAGGAAATCAAAATCAGATCTTTATGTATACCATCTACATTTATTTATTCACTTATTTAAGTTAGTTTGTTAATTTTATGATGAAAGTTCTCTCACTAACATTCAAAATATCTAGTAGAATATGCTGGCTGGCCACCAGGCCCAAAGGAATCACTACCTCCCCAGTGCTAGTATTATACACACACACTACTGTGCTTTGCTTTTTTTTTTTTTTCTGGTTTTTGAGGATTGAATTTAGGCCTTAATGCAACTGAGCTATTTCTCCATCTCTTACACATGTGTATGTGCTAGGGAGGAAGGGAATGCTGGAAACTGAACATATAGTTGGTCTCTCATATGTTTGCAAGCCCGTGACTACTGAACTGTATTTCCAGCTCTCTTATACACATTAAAAAAATGAGGAAAAATAAATTCACATTCAAATTAAAATGGAAATGTATTTTTTTCTTTTTTCAGGACAACATAGATCATTGGGCCCAAAAGACTCTAAGGTTAGAAGCCTGAAAATGGATGCCAGTATTTGGAGTAATGAGCTTATCGAGGTAAGTCTTGTTCACTGGGCCATGTGAACAAACACTGGATGAAATTGACAATAGTCAGCCATTTCTTTTATAAAGAAGTTCTTAGAGAAAATTTTTACTAGGGTCTGAAAATAATACAGAGCTTCCCAAATTAAATAGGTCTTTTAAAAATAAAGATTACAACAAACTTTGATGAAACTCAGGATGTAAAGACGTGACAACTCTGACGAAAGTGAGAACTCTGTTTCTTTTTTAAACCCATGTGGAGAAGTATTAGAAAAGAGAATGAAGAATTTTGGCAAAGTTCAGCATTCTGCATCTGGACTGGGTTTGCCATTTACCCCACTGGTGCTATCTTGCTCTTTGTGTCTCTATTTTCTCTCCTGTTCCACTATCTCTCCTTGAGACAGACTAGTTCTGCAGCTGTTTAAATGAATCTGTCTCAATATGAGTTCAAAGAGTAAGGCTGCTTCTGTGGCCTTTGTCCACTGCTTAGTGTCCCAGCTCATGCTGCATTAGAAATAATGTCTGTTGTCCACTGTCTCTCATCATGTGCCTTGAGAATGCAGGCTTTCTTGCTCTCTGCTTATTGGTTTTAGTTTAGTATATGAATCAGTTTTGAAAGTTCAAATGTATTTTAATAAAATTATACTTTTTTTTCTTTTCTACTTCAGCTATTTATTGTCATTGGAAACAAGAGAGCAAATGACTTTTGGGCGGGTAACCTTCAGAAAGATGAAGAATTACACATGGATTCACCAGTTGAAAAAAGAAAAAACTTTATTACCCAGAAATACAAAGAAGGAAAATTTAGAAAGACTCTTTTAGCATCTCTGACCAAAGAAGAGTTAAATAAGGTGAATTTAATATAACACAATGCACAGAACTTAATTCCACATATAAATATATATCAACACTTTTAGTATAGATTACTTAGTGGACATTCTGTTTGATTTGAAATGTTTTAAATTTCTTAGCCCCAGCCATTTCAGAATAATAGCAGAACAAGAGCATCCATGATGGATTGAAAGTTTCAGAAGGAGAACATCCTAGAACCAAGACAGTAGACTGAGATTTTGAGGTCTTTACTTATGACTTTAACCCATGCAGAGTGGATCTTTAACACCCACTCAGTGATTCAGGTCATTGCTTTTATTAGTATAGGAAAAATAAATGCATGCTTCATAAACACCTTGTCAAACTTGCATTTCTTTAAAGAGCTGGCCTCACATTCACTTCCCATAAATGGTGTATGTTCTTTTAATGGCCAGGCTCTGTGTGCTGCAGTAGTAAAGCCAGATGTGCTGGAAACGATGGCCCTGCTGTTCAGTGGAGCAGATGTCATGTGTGCGACCGGAGACCCTGTGCATAGTACCCCCTACCTGCTAGCCAAGAAAGCTGGGCAGAGTCTGCAGATGGAATTTCTCTACCATAACAAATTCTCAGGTTTGTTCCTCACCCTATATTGATTGCTCTCTTCAAATATATTCCTGAAAAATGAAGCAAAACTACATTACTTTTTCAACCAAAAAAATTATATAATTACTAAAGTACTGCTTTATAGCGGAAAAAAGTATATGATTTGTATATCTTTTATGTTCTTTAATCTTATAAATAGAAGATTAAAATTGTTAATTCCACATAATCATTTCTTCCAAAATTAAATCCGTTTTTCATATTTGAATAGTAAGTATGGCTTAAGTGCTTATTAGCAAATTTATACAAAGTGAAATAAATCTCTCTCTATTTATTTGGTTATAAATCAGGGACCTTTTTTTTTTTTTAACACTTCATCACAAACTCCTAAACAAAATGGAACATTGTGTTTTGGATTTAAATGTAAAATCTCTTTGCCTTTTCTAGACTTCCCTCAGCATGATGTTCACTCTGAGGGTGGGTCAAGTCAGGATGCTGTCCAGTCCAACTTCCTCTGTGACTTCTTATATCAGGCCCCTGCCACTGCTTCCAGAGTCTCTACAGAGAAAAAGCTACTTGAAGGTATCCTTTAGGCTCCTCTTAGATTTTGTTTCTGGCTAAATCTTTTTTTACCTGACTTTGCTCATTTGTAGTGATTATTCACTATAAATTCTTTTCAATATCCCTTATCAGAAATGCTTCAAACCACAATTGTTTCTGATCTCAGTTTTTGTTGTTTTGTAGTTTGCATTTGAGGATATGCCTTTACTAACTAAATGTTCCTAATACAAAAAAAGCATCTTAAATCTAAGAAATTATGAATATTAAAATCACTTATTAGTATTTAGTCCTTGACTTATCTGTGGTTTAGTCATTAAGCAGTGGTTTCACTAGAATTTGAATTATCAGTTGTCAACTAAGATTAAAAAAAATGAATAAAAATTCCATGAAAATGCATACATTTAAACTTCAAACTCTTTACTAAACTATTTTATTTTTATATTATTATGTATTCTTAATTTCCCACAACACCTAATTTATAATTTAAATTTTATGTATACCTTGGAAATATGATAATGCATGGTTCAGTATTTTCTATGTTTCTGGCAGGCACTGAAAGTCTTTTCATGGTTATTGCCACTTCCACCCACATAAAAATGGGGAAACTTTCACAGCAAATAATACAGTAGCTGGCATAAAGAATATTTTGTTAAGAAAAAGCTACTCCTCAAAGCAGGAACTGAACTCTGAATAAGCTTGTTTTTCCTGGCCTGTTATTGGCCTTCTCAAGATGCGGCAGGCAGGGCCGCTTCTGTTGTTGAATGTCAGATTTATAGGAAGGAAATGAATTGTTTGGAAAGATGTAAAGATTAAAGTGTGGCTGTCACCTTCACATCTGAAAGGCAAGCACTGGACAGTACCACTCCATCAGCCCTTGTCAGCTCAGGCAGAAAACAAAACGATTCAATAGGAAGACAGGAGTCTGGGAATAAAATGCATGCATTCTTCAGAGTCACAGAGGTTTCCCATTGTCAATGTGGCTTTTCCAGATCTCAACTTCTTGTAGTTCTTGCTTATGAAGTCAGATCTGTATTTTGCTTTTTCTTTTCTTGGTTTAGCGTTCATGAAAAGAAAGATTGATAGTCTTGTTATACCTCTGCACAGAGCTGAATAATAGCATCCTGGTTTTGTTTTCCATTTCCCTTTCTCAACTCTGTGTTTCCCCTGGTATCTGGCTTTGATTAGTTTGTGCAGCCTTTGCTTTTTAAAAAGAAAGTGGTTGATAGGGTTTACTGGAGAGTGCTATTTTATTTTGTTTATACTTAATTTTATTTATTAATGAGGAATTTTTGAATTCTTTTATTCTGGGAAAAATCTAAGATGTTTACCATTTTTTTTTATTTTTAAAAAAAGTGTGTCTCCAAGGCTGAAACATATTTATTTAAATGAAAAAGATTACTGATGCATATTCCTCTCATAAGTGGAAGCTGAATATCATCACTTTAGTAAATTTATGAAGTGACTTCATGGTTTTTAAAAATAATAGCTTTGCCTTAACTACCTCAGATTTATTGTGCACACATGTATTAGGATATTTCACTTCATTACCATGACATTTTAAAATTGGTGAAATGGTCCCATCATGTAATACACATGCAGGTGTTTTGCTCAGTGGTTAAAGGGTAGCTTCCAGATGCTTCCTGTTTGAATTCTGCTTCCCTATTATGGTAATTGTTCATGTGATCTGGGGAGGCTCTTATCTTCTCTGTGCCTATATAAGGAGTACAAAATACTAGTTTGGACACAGAACTGATGTCATTCTGAAGGCTGCTCAGTGAATTTATACATGCAATATGGGTAGAACATGCATGACCTGTAAACATGACTAAGAGTAGTAGAATTGGGGGTCAGAAGAACCGTTGAGGCCTCACTATAAGCACAATGGCTTCTGGATTTCTGTTAGCTTCTAAGTTTTGGATCAGGGGAGTAGAAAGTTCCTTTGCGCTTTCATGTTCACTTAATTTTCCCTGTCTTGCTTTTTTGTTTATCTTTATTTTTTCAAGCTTATTAAAATAATCAAAATGCACAAAATTTATACCTAAGTATCTTCCATGAATAAAACCATTTCTGTGTGTGTTTTTCCCCCACAGACTAATCAAAGATTAGCCACCTTTTAAAAAGGGGGGTTCTCACTTTTTTAAAAATAAATAAAAGGGGGGGAGGTCTCATAGCAAAATTTTAACCTTGTGGGTTAGATAACTTCTGCCCTAACTCAGCTCAGTCCTAGAAGTGTTACATTATCCACAGGCCTTCCACAAGGAACATTGTGTACTAATAAAGCTTTATTGTACCATGTAATGGTGGTCAAATTTGGACTGTGTCCATTATGTGCTGACCCATGTACTAAAAGGACTTGAAAACTGCTAAATAAGACACTATGGACATTGCAGATTATGAACATTTTTTTCCATCTTTCTGAATCAATAAATGTGATTTTAGTTTTTGTTCGGTTTGTTCTTCCTCTGTGAAGACCTCAGTACTTGTGGTTCCAGGTTTGTTTTGCAGCTTTTTCCTTTATGAATTGGCCTGCTTCTCTAGTCATTAATGTCATATTCATTTTTGTCTGGTACATTCTTTACAGTTAGATAACAATATCTTTGAAAGCAAAAGTGTATCAATTTTATATCCTATGAAATAGTCTAATGTTTCTTTTCTAAAATAGGGAATTTGTCCATTTCTTTATTTGAATAAAGTCATGGCTTGTTTTTTTCATTTTTTTTATTCCCTTTATTATTTGCTTTGTTTTAAATACTTAGAGACAAATAAAAAGTGGTGTGTTTTGGAAGGCGGCTTCTTGAGTTACTATGAAAATGACAAGTGTACCACACCTAATGGCACCATTAACATCAGTGAAGTTATCTGCCTGGCTGTCCATAAAGAGGACTTCTATTTGAACACTGGGTATGTCTACTCTTGAGCATCTCTCTGGGAGGTGAAAGAAATTTGTAGTTCCTGTTCTGGGTGATGGGAATTTGATTCTCTTTTGTGGTCTGCCTTTAATTCCTGTAAGAAGATTCTATAGTATTTTCATGCCACTTCATTTGATCTGAAACCACAATAGGACATTCTCTAGAAAGTAATTACTACTATAATATTTCATTGTTGACCATTGAAATACTTTAATTTTGCCAATTAATTTAAATAGTGGACTAATAGCAAAAATCATTTATTTGTTTAAAGAACATTATATATAAAACATATCACAACTGTCACATGCATGTAGAGTGCCTATGTCAGTCCTACGCAGCCTCCCTGCTTGTTGGTCCAGAGTTTATGTGTTCCCACAAGCTCATGTCAGCTGTCTTAATGGCTTCTTCAATCATGACCTTGATGCCCTGGCTCATACAATCCCTCCTCCTTTTCTTCAAGAGGACTCCCAGAATTCAGCTGAGTGCTTGGCTGTGGATCTCTGTATCTGCTTCTATCAGTTACTGGATAAAGGCCCTTTGATGACAAATAGGGTAGTCACCAGTCCAATTATAGTAGATGATTAGTTCAGGCATTCTCTCCACTATAGCTGGTGCTCATCCTTGTAGATTCCTGGGAGGTTCCCAGGCACCAGGTTTCTTTCTAGCCCTCCATCTGGCTCCAAAACTATCTCCTGAACCCAGCCTGCCCAATCCTCTGCTCCCACAAATTCTCATCCCATCACTTTTTCCACTCTTGTCCCCAGTTTATCTAGGAGATCACTTCTATTTTCCCTTCCCAGGAAAATCCATGCATCCCTCTTAGGGCCCTCTTTGTTATCTGGCCTCTCTGGGGCTGTGGATTGTAGGTTGATTATCCTGTACTCTCCTCCTAGGATCCATTTATGAGTGAGTACATACCATGTTTGTCTTTCTGGGTCTGGGTTACCACATTTATAATAATAATAATCATTTTTATTATTTTATTTCAATCCTTTTGTCTGCAAATTTTATGAAATCATTGTTTGTTACAGCTGAGTAGTTAATACTTCATTGTGTAACTGTACCATATTTTTCTTATTCATTCTTCAGTGTAGGGGTATCTGCGATATTCCCAAGTTTTGGCTATTATGAATAATGCTGCTCTGAACAGTCTGCATGGGACCAACCTAGGCCCTCTGCATGTGTGTGACATTCATGTAGCTTGGTCTGTTTTTAAGGCTCCTAGCCATGAAAGCAGGGTTTGTCCCTCACACTTAACTATCTTTGGAAACCTGTTCCCCATGCTGGATTACCTAGCCCAGCCTTTATGCAGGGGAAGGAGCTCAGTCCTACCTCACCTTGATGTGCCGTGCTATGTTCAAGCCCATGGAGACAAAGGAGGAGTGTGGGATGGAGTGTGGGGTGATAGGAGAAGAGGGAGAAGAAAGTGTAGTTGGTATGTAAAATAAAGATAAAAATGTTAATAAAAATTAATAACACATAAGAAAAGAGAAGGTTCTGTGATTATTGGCTCACGTTAAAATAAATTAAATATTAGATGAACACTGTCACTGAGTGACATCCACAACCTGTAAACATAGTAACTATCATATTAAAAGATAAACATTAAGATATATTTGAATACTTTTAATGTCTGAAAATGTTGAAAATGAAATATTAATAATTATTTGTATAATAAATTTAAAAAGTTTAATAAACATTTGAGAGATTTTAGAAAGAGCATGATAATGATGTGAACATTTTTTTACAGTGTAGAGCTAATGAAACTATATATACATAAAAAAGTTTTAACAGCATAGATTTTAGTAATTTTTATAATAAACGAGATTTTGTGATATTTACATTAAAGTATAAGAACTCAATTGTCATTATTACATAATTTTCAATATATCTTGAGAGTCAGTTGAAGGTGCTATTTTTCTATTAAAAATTTGTCAATGTTATATAAACTGATTATAATTCTGAATTTGTTTTTCTTTTGATTTTTAAAGTTTTAGATTACATTCATTTATTCTGTGTGATGATCTTTTTATTTGTACTTTCTATAGGCCAATCTTTGTTTTTGAGATCTACTTACCCTCAGAGCGTGTCTTTTTGTTTGGAGCCGAAACATCTCTGATTCAAAGAAAATGGACAGAGACAATAGCCAAGGTATTTAAATTTTATATTTGCTAGGTCCAGGAAATATCTTTACCTTGAGTTCTGTAGTTGTGGATCAAAGATCAGTGAATATTTTAGCTATAATTCTAGTAAGAAAATTTTTCATAATTTCAAAGATGGCCATCAATAAAGAAAAAAAACAGATGGCCAGGGCCTGAAAAATATAAGAAATTCATGGAGAATATTGATATGAGCTAATTCTGTATTTTAATGATTAAGATAAAGTCTTCATCTTGTAAAGTCATTTTGTTTCTGTGCCTTCTGGGTATGTTACCCCAATGTACATGAGAAAAAGAACAGATTTAGCAAATGTTATAATTTGAGTACACAAGAGAACTTTACCTTAAGATTCCATGAACCAAGAAAGAACACTTCCTATTTTTCATATATACTAAGTAAACACTGCATATAGTACTGCTGTTTGAAAATATACATTATATTTTTTTAAGTCTCATAGCATTTTAACTAATTATTTTCAATTTAGTATTTACATGGGAGTCTTTAAAATAGGAAAATAAAAGTAAGTTTTCCATTTTCCCCTCTATCTGTAGGCAGGGAAGGGCTTTCCTATTTTCACTGTCTTTCTTACTTTTCTGTATTTGTTTTAACAGCATTTTGTTCCCTTTGTTGCTGAAAACTTAACAGAAGCTGACTATGATTTGATTGGTCAACTCTTCTACAAGGACTGTCATGCCCTGGACCAGTGGAGAAAAGGCTGGTTTGCTATGGACAAGTCTAGTTTGTGTTTTTGCCTTCAAACACAAGAAGCTCAAGAAGAGAGAATGCACCTACGAAGACTGCAGGAGCTCAGTAAGAGGGGACCCCACCTCCTGTTCTTGGGACACACCTGATTGCATGAGATAATGACAGCTTCACATGGAACTGAGGCTTAACCCCAAACTTGTGACTAAATTATATAAACTGTGTATCTAAGTGTATTTTAACATTAAAAAGAATTATTCATCTTTTTATCTCCTTAGCAATCAGTACAATGGTTCAAAATGGAGAAAAAGTAGATGTGTTGCTCTTGGTAGAAAAAGGGAGGTAAGTACCCTTTTGTAGTTTTAATTTTTTGTTTTCTATTTCTCCAAGAGTAGGATACTTAGGTAAAGCTCTTAAGGGACAAACTATTGTCTTAAAATCTGAAAAATTCTTACTTATATAAACTATATTAGGCTTTTGTCATAGACAGTGTATAGCAAATAAATTAACACTTTTTAAATGTCTTATAACAAAGTAGCATGAATGATTTTTAGTTTTCTGCAATCTCATTTAGATATACGATAGGATTTTGATGATTGTACATATATTTTTAGGGTCTGTAACACTATAAATGGCCTGTGTTTGTGAGTCATTTATAGTCAGAACTTAATTTCTTTATTTTACATAGTTTTTCAAGGAAATATTTAATTAAGCATTTTTGTGCATCAGGATTCTTGACTTGTTAGGGATAGTGTGATGCAAAGATAAACAAGATCCATGTCCTTATAAGTATAAAACAAGTACTGTCTTGGGGGAAATGATACAGATCAACAACAGAACCCCAAAGCAAACAAAAACAAAAAACTATTCTTTCTCATTGCCTATCAATTATAAATTCTGATGAAAGATAATCAAGTTTACAAAAGAGAGTGAATGAGAACAGTATTCTGTGTTAGTGGGGATGAAAGCAGAGATATTAGGATAAAATGAATATCTGCATAAATGAAGAGATCTTAATCTAGCACAACTAGATAGTGTGTTCCAGTCATGCTGACACTGATAGGTAAAGATCCTGTTAGAAGTCTGAGTTCGTTAAGCAATAGAGGTGCTGTAGCTCATGGAGGAGGATAAAAGAGTAAGAAAATGGGAAGAAATTGTTTCAGACATATCCCTTGAGCCTAATCATATAGGACATTGCACGTCAAAATATGTAAAAAATATTTTTTAAATTCCATATATGATGATAAGTGACTCAAAGTGGACAATGAAATTATCTCATTTATATTTTTAAAGAAATCTTCCACTCTGACTCCTGATGAATGCCCTTGGGGAACAGAACAGGAATTACCTTTAGTGTCCAAGTAGAGTTTTGTCAGATTCAAGCAAGAGATGGAAACCTGAGAACATAAGTGTTGTTACACAGTTGGATATATCAGGAAAGAATACAATTTTCTGATAGAATAGTGTTCTTTACAAGAATAGCTCCAGTTTAAGGTCAACAATTACCGGAATTACTGTGCTGGTTTTGAAATAATATATACAAAGTAGAGATAGAATTTTAGTAAGATTGAAATAACTGATTAAGAACACATCTTAGGAAATAGTAACATGCAGATGTCTATTATATAGTAAAAAGTATGGAATAATTAGGGTAAAAATATACTGATACATTCATAGCTAACACATTTTCCTTAACTCAACATTAGAAGTTACAATTTATAACACAGACAATTTCAAAGTAACTGCATTTATAACAGCTCACATATTAGTAAGGACAAACTTTCAAAGATGTCTAGAAGATAATGAGATTAGAGAGATAGACCTAGAAAATCAATATGCACACAGATTCTTTTCATGATGTCCCGGACTTGAATAAACTCAAAGGATAAAAAGACACCAGAAAAGTGAAAGATTAAAGGTATAAAGGGCCAAACATGAAACAATTACTCCCAGATAAGACTCTCTCTGAGGAGAACTGATGGTTGATGTGGGACATTGAGCCAACTCTCCTTGACATTAGGTTGTTGTTTTGTGAACTGGTGGTAGGGGTGAGTTCTGGGATTTTAGTCTGGGTGACTTCATAAAGAGTGTGCATGAATTCATTTGGCTGGTTAATTGCTGCCATGACTGTTGAAAAGCTGTTTCAGTGCTCTGCCAAAATAAGACAATTTTTATCACATTATATACTTTTACATTTCTTTTGGTCTGTTAGACCTTTGGTAAATAATCACTGTAAGCTAAAGTAGAGTTTGTATGCCTAATAAAATTGTTACTTTGGAAATAAAACAACATCCAATTACTCATGGTGGTAGAGAGATAGAATGAATAAGTTAGGGTCAAAGGAATCAAGCAACTTCCTGGCTTAACTTCTAGTATTTTGTTTCTGTTGTTTTTCTATTAACAACTTTAACCAGAGAGAGACATGAGTCATTAATAATTTTAATGAATTAATTTTACATATTTACCATCTACCTTTATCTTCCTTGGATTAAGTATATAATTGATTAATATTTCTTAATAAGGAGATGGAAAAATAATTTTCTGAACTGAAAAACTTCATAAATTGATAATTACCCACTGCATATAGTCCCCATTGAAATATATATTTCTGTCTTCTTCATAATTATCTCAATATGCATATCGTGAGTGTGGTTAGAGAGAGGAATATTGCAATAATATTTTCCGCACACAGAGCAGTTTTGCTCTAAGAAGCTCTCAGCAGAAGGTATACCAGATGGCCTCCCTTTAATGTGTATTCTTTGTGTTTTTAAAAAATTACTATTTTCGAAAATAAAGCTTTCATACTCACACTTAAGTATTTCTGATGTGCTGGTTGATGCTGTCTCTGGGACATAGAATTTGTGTCCTTTATAATGCCTTGTTGAAATTTCTTTGTATAAAATATACATATATATGTATATATATATATGTATATATATATATATATATATATATACATGGTTTGAGTGGATTTTTGTAGGGTAGTGAATATACAGACCAAGAGGTCAGAAGGCATTTTTCTAGACAGTTAATTCTATCTCCACTTGCCTGAAATACCCAGCATATTACATCTTTTTCTCAAAATTAGAAAGTGTCTAGGCTCTCTAATCCCCACTGTCTGTGCATGTCTTTCAAATAAGCCACCTTCTTCCCTGTCTTTGTGTCCCAAAGCTACATGCACATTTGCCAAAGACACCTATCAGTAAGCTTTTACTGAGAGGCCTTTGGTTATATTAAACAAAGGAAATAACTCAGCTGTGTTACCAGAAACAGGCACGGAAGTGTATGCCTTGTGTCTGTTTTGTTTTCAGTCCCCTGACCCACCTATAAGAAAGCACATTGTACTTAACAGCTCCCCTGGCTGACTGTATTTCAGTTTTAATTGCAAATCCCAGACATAATGAATCTAACACTGGGGAATAAACATCATGTCAATATGTTCCACAATTTTGGAACAGAGGACTTTGCTCAGTTTGGAAGATTAGTACCCTAAATTTAAGATCCTTATTTTCTATTAAATTATTCTGTGTGTGCTTCCATTCCCCTTGGAATTGTGTTTTATGGGAGAGGTTATGGTAGTGATTCTCCTGAGGGTAAATTATCTTAAAGTGGTTTCTAAATTGTGCATGTAATTGCAAATTAAATAGTAGCCCATTGCCCACAATATCAGCTTGACTGCTTTTGCACAATTTGTGGCTTAACTCTTAGCAATGAGTTCATCAGAATTTTGCCCAGGAAAAAAAAAATAGATGAGATTTTTTTCTTACTACACCTATAGTTTCTTTTAATTTAGAAAAGGGCTGTTATAGTATGCATTTAAAATGGTTTTATAGCAAAGAAAATTTAGATAAATGGAATTTGTTGACATAAAAGATGGATTTTTGATTATATGTTGTATCTTCTTCAAAATTTGTTTTCATTCAGAAGTATCTTACTACAACAGTATGTAAGGTTTTGGAGAAAATCTGGCTATATTGGTTCATGGCTATAGTTAGACACTCCCAGTTTAGAGAATTTGTGTCAACTAGGAACAGATACAGTTCAACTAGGACTTAACCTTGAGAACTTGAAGACAAAATCTGAGCCAGTGGCTTGGGAAGATAGGCAGATGGCACACTGCATTTCCAGTTAAATATATTCCTAAGTATGTCAGGACCTTTTCAAGAATGCAGAAAGCATTCTTAAAAGAAAATTTTAAAAGTTATTGTTAAATGTGATGAAGCAGATTCATGCTGCAGTCAGTGAAATATCAACAAATCTGTGAGCATATTTGCAACAAAATTTTTCTCACATTCTATGTACAAGTGTTTGATTGTGTAAGAGATGAAAGTGGAGAATGAGCTTGACCCCCCCTTGGGGGAATCAGGTGGCTTGAGGCTGTTTACTGAGGTCTAGATTTCAAAATACGCAATCTATTTATATTAATGTTTTAATTCAATATTCTTGTTGATGCCAAATCGACATCTGTATATTTTCCCAATAATGAGAATTTTTCTTTTTTTAGTAAAAAATTCCATCTCTCCCTCCCAGTTTCTTATCTGAAGGATTAGAAAAGAACTCTGTAAAGTAAAATGTAAATGTTAGGGTCACACTGCTAAATACAGTGTGCCAGACACCTGTTTCTGGCATCATGAGATCACTCACATGGCACATGCTGTTCCTCTTTAAATAACTAGAAAGCTTGACAGAATAGAGGAAGCAACTGTTTTCAGATTTGGTAACAGTTGGTATTCCTGGAATGTGATTACAGAAAGGAAGGAATCAAATGAGGTGAGCCTTTAGGTGGTCTGGGCTTTCTTAGACACTTATGGCACAGAGAATAAGAAACCCAGGTACAATGTGGCAGATTTCAGAGATAGTAGTCTCATGAGCCTGGCTTCACAGGAGTGTCCAAGCTGAAGGAAATGTGTAAAGCTTTGATGTCTTTGTAGAGTTTGTATACTTGCAGCATGGATGTCTAAGACATTAGACACAAACACCTCTCAGAATGTCATAATCAAATAACATTTGAGGCCAAGGTAGTGGTGGAGTATGTTCACTAATCTTATCCACCTTGATTAGAATGATGTTATTACATAGACAAGACATTTAGTGAGGATCCATAAAAACAGCATTCTAGTATAGTGGCTAACAAAGTCATAGACTATTTTAAGTTGAAAGTACAAATTAAAAAGGCCAGTGTATCACAAATACCTTAGTTCTCTGTGTTGAACAAGAAAGTGATTTGAAAAGCAGCATTAATAGTCTCTGAGGAAAGGTATCACAATCACTCTCAATAAGTCAGTGTTCATGGTGTTGAACATTAAGCTAAAATTATGAGTGTTGTAAAAAAGGTACATCAAAAAACTTTGTTATTAAACATATACTGAAATATTAAACATATACATATTTACAAATATATCTAATTGAGGGGAAAAATTAAATTCTTTTTTGGAAGGTGGGGTTTCAGTGTAGCACACTCCAGTTTTAGACTTACTATTCTTAACCTCTGTCTGCTGAGATTGCTGGTATGTAAGATGCTATATACACACATGGGTCAAATGCAACTTCTAAAGCTCAAGAACACATATTTGTTTTTTTTTATTTTTTCTTTATTTATTTTGTATTTATCAAGAAAAACAGTAAAATGAATTTAAACTGCTGAAAAGTGAACAATAATTATAAAGAAGATAAAAATCATAAGCATGAATTATCAAGGGTGATAATGCAAATAAGATTGCTACACATATATTTACTTTGTGTTCAGCTTTCCCTCTGAATTTTTTTTCCATCCATGTATATCCTTACTCAAGGTCTCTTCCCCCTCCAGCCACATCAGGTCATTTTTTCTTCTCCTCAACTCCCCATCCCCTCCCTGGTCAGGGAGCAGACAGTCCTATGGTCCCACTGACCCAATAATGCTTGGATCAGTCTCCACTCCTGGCCAAATCCAGTTTTGTCCCCCCTCCCTCAAGAGTGAGTCAGGAGTTCCTATATTTGGAGTGGGATCCGAAGGGTCAGTCCAGGGTGTCTCTGATCCCAAGCTGTTCAGTGGTTGTGTTTTGAAGCTTGGGCATGCTTGGCTTTTGTTCTTGTTTGTTTGTTTAGAAACCAATAATGAGTGAGTACAACCCCTGCTTATCTTTCTGAGATTGTGATACCTCGCTCAGGAGGATATTCTCAAAATCCTTCCATTTGCCTGCGAATTTTAGGATATCATTTTTTCTTACTGCTGAGTAGTATTCCATTGTGTAGATGTACCACAGTTTGTTAATCCATTCTTCAGTTGAGGGACATCTAGGTTGTTTCCAGGTTCTTGCTATTACAAATAATGCTGCTATGAACATAGTTGAGCTAATACCTTTGGAGTGTGAATGTGCCTCTTTAGA
>PVIH01015513.1:0-33481 GCA_004025045.1 Sigmodon hispidus | reverse complement strand
GGGAGATTGATTCTCAATTTTCTGAGAAACCACCATATTGCATTCCAAAGTGGCTGGACAAGCTTACACTCCCACCAACAATGGAGGAGTGTTCCCCTTGCTCTGCATCCTCTCCAACATAGGCTGTCATCTGTGCCTTTTATCATAGCCAATCTAACAGGTGTTAGATGGTATCTCAAAGTTGTTTTGATTTGCATTTCTCTGATGGCTAAAGATGAAGAGCACTTTTTCAGGTGTCTTTCAGCCATTCGTAGTTCCTCTGCTGAGAATTCCCTTTTAGATCTGTACCCCATTTTTTGATAGGGTTATTCAAGGTTTTGAGCTCTAGATTCTTGAGCTCTTTATATATCTTAGAGATCAGTCCTCTATCACTTGTAGAGTTGATGAAAATCTTTTCCCATTCTGTAGGCTGGCGTTTTGTCCTATTGACAGTGTCCTTGGCTTTGCAGAAGCTTCCCAGCTTCAGGAGATCCCACTTATTGATTGTTGGTCTTAGTGTCTGTGCCACTGGTGTTATATTTAGGAAGTGGTCGCCTGTGTCAATTCATAGATGTGTATTTCCCACTTTCTTTTCTATCAAGTTCAAAGTGGCTGGGTTTAAGTTGAGGTCTTTGATCCCCTTGGATTTGAGTTTTGAGCAGGGAGACAGGCTCGGATCTATTTGCATTTTTCTACACACTTCCATCCAGCTATGCCAACACCAATGCACTGCCCATCAAAATCCCAACACAATATTTTTTGGACCTTGAAAGAATAATACTCAGTTTCATTTGGAATAACAGGAAAGCCAGGATAGCCAAAACAATTTTACTCAACAAAAGAACCTCAGGATGTATCACCATCCCTGACTTCAAGCTATACTATAGAGCTACAGTAATAAAACCAACCTGGTATTGGCATAAAAACAGACTTGTGGACCAATGGAATAGAATTGAGGATCCAGACAGTAATCCAAAAACCTATGAACACCTGATCTTTGACAAAGGCACCCAAAACATTCAATGGGAAAAAAGAACACATATTTTAAAACATAATTTTAAAGAACATATTCAGCACATATCTGAATTATTGGGAATTACCTAACATGTTAAGAGTTATCTGCTTGACTCACTGTACTGAAATGGAAAAAATAATAAATTCTATAAACTTTAAGTAGAAGCCAGGGCATCAAATACATATCACCACTGACAACAACAAAAAGAAACCTTACTGTGTGTCATCTTACTCTTGAAAATAAAATGGAAATTTAATAAATGATTTTATGTTAATAACTAACATTTTAGATACAACTGAAAAATTCAAATCCTTGAAATAGACAATAATGTTCACATATTTTATTAGTTATTCTATTTTTAGGTCAGTATGATGAAACTTGATAAGTAACAATCATGGAGTGGTAACTGAAATAGTTGCGAATCTTGAAACTAGAGTTGAAAAATAAAATTTGTAATACTTCTTTCAAATTTAGAAACTTTAGATATTTATGTCTTGATTGTTCACTTCTGTTATCCAGCTCTTCAAAGGCCGAGGCAGGAGGATTATGAGTTTGAGGCTAGCCTAGGTTATATGTTAAGTTCAGATTAGGTTATATATGAAGTTCTAGCCAATCTGTGTCTCAACCCCACCAGCTCCCCACCCCCAAGTTAGAAATTTTGTTCCACAAACAAGGAACATCAAAAAAAGGAAAAAACAACAATAGTTGGTAAAAGGAAAACTTAACATTACAAACCAGCAGTGAAAGTATTGGTTAAATATGGTGATATTTATCATAATATATAATAGTCAATTTGGAAAATGATTTAGCCAGATTATTTTTGTGTGTGTATGTTTGGTGTACATGTGTATTCATTTGTGTGAGCAATACACATATATGTTTTTGCTGGTGTATGTGGAGGACAAAAGTCTCTTTGTCTGTCTTTGTATGTTGTTTCTGTCTTTCTGTCTCTTTATTTCTGTTTGCCTGTCTTTGGCTCTATCTGTCTGCCTGTCTGTCTCTTTTTCTGTCTCTCTCTCTTGAACACATGATATTTTTCTATGTAGCTCAGGCCAGCTTTGAATTCATAGAGTTCTGTCTTCTGTTCCTTGAGTTCTGGGATTAAAAGCTCATACAATCACACATGGTTTTGATTCTCTGTTTAACAAACAAGAAATGGATTTTATACAGTATTCCAGTAGACCAAGTTCTGGGCCCCTTCCAGTCATGCCTTTGATCTGACTTCTTGTGGAAACCATGTTTGGGACTTTGTCATAAGAAAACTAAGGAGGCGTGACATCAGTGTCAGTCACTTCTAGTGTGAGCATGTCTTAGAACTGAGGACCAAGAGTATAGGTTTTTATTTCTCCAGTACAGGATCATGAAGTAGGTGATAGCTAACAGACTTAAAAAGGTGTTCTTGGCAGTTCACAGCTGCAAGGGGAAAAGGAGTCAGTTTTTCTCAGAAACATGGCTCCTGAGAGGCTAACCATCTCCAGAAGATGGCCCTATGTTCATGCACATAAGGGCGGCAGTCAGTGGACTCAGTGGATTTAAATGAAACAGCACATGAAATGGGAGTGAAAAGTAGTGGAAGGAGTTTGTAAGGGAGAAGGTATAGGGGAGAAGAAGGGATCAATTTGATCATAGACTATATTAAGGCACTTAGGAATTTCTCAAAAGTAAAAATAAAAAATTAGCTTCCCAGATTTTCCTTTTTATTTTGGGGCTTCAAATAAATATCTTCTATGCTTTAGTTTGCTTTTCATAAATGAAGATTTTGGCAAAAAGATTGTCCTCTATCTGGTTCAAACCTCAATGCAGAACACAGGTGACATTCTGTGGAATTCTCTTCCACATGCCTTGACTACTAGGGATGAGTGGATACTTTGATTTATATCATTTGTTTCTTATAGCTTTTAAGAAAAGAATATAATGAAAGAAAGAGACAAAATATTCATGAGTTTTCCAAGTAGAGACAGTTTGATGGTTTGGAAAATATGACAGAATTTATACAAGGGCATAATTATATATTCTCTGTTCTGTGTACATATTATGCAGCTGTATAGAATAATGTATTCCAAGTCAGCTGACCTTTTCCAAATTTGGCAGATCTAAGCTTATGTCCATTTCAAATGCTCTAGCAAATATGCTTATTGCTAAACGCATGTGAATGACAGAGGAACAGAAACAGATTTTTTGCCTTCACTTCAATTTATGTGCTTATTGCAGAGTCTCATGCTTGGAATGGTCAAAATTTTTGCATATACATGTTAAGTTTCTTCACACATATTGGCATATTTATTTTCAGGATATTTGTGCAGTCTATAAAATACTTTATTTGTCTTGTTATATACTCTTTAGTTGCATCTTAAATGTTTGGAAAATGTTTGATATTGCTGTTTATATATACATATATGCTTATATATAAAACTAACATATTCATGTATATGTGCACATCTTTGATTGTAGGACTAGTTTATGCATATTGTCTCTACATTTTTTATGTGTATTATTCTATAATGATTGATGACCATATTTTTGCTTAGATGTAAAAATTTTTATTTTTCTGTAAATGCTTAGGTTATTTTTTAAGACATATATATGGTATATGGTATTGCTTTTCAGCTTTATTCATTTATGTATAAATTGGTTTTTATGCAGATTTATCAGTTGTTTATTTTAAGAGACTTCATGTTTATTTCAGTTGACTAGATTCAAACCATTATAAATAATTTGTTTTAAGAAAGTTTAATGTATTATCACTAGGGCTTGTATTTTAGACTTAATCAAATTACCTTAATTATTAATAGCTAATTAAATGTTTCTTTACATACTGAGATTTATTTTGGGCTAAGTGTCAACTTTAATATATAAATCTATTATAATTAGAGCTCACCAAAATAACTTATATATATATATATATATATATATATATATATATATATATATGTAGTACACAGTTGAATTTTTACTTGAAATTCTTATTCACAATGTAAAATGGTAGGTTAGTGACACTGGAAGAAACAATGATGGTCAGCATTTACATTGAAAATGTCTTATACATCAGTGGGTCTAGAGTTTAAATAAGCAACAGAATTTAAGATTGTTGAACTGATGTAGTTAACTGTCAGCCATCCCATGGGCTGTAATAGATGATATATTTTAAGATTCACTCTTTGACAAGTTGACACGGAAGCTGACTTGTCATTACTTGTTCTAACACTCACTAGTTCACAAGCAGACAGCTAACCTTCCATTGTGGGATTTCTTTTGACTAGAAGGAAAATTCAGAGTTTGAGATATTCACAGTTAGTGACAGGATAATACTGGTCTTAAAGGTCCATTGCTACAATTTGAATTTGTTTCATTGGCTACTAGGGTATATAACCTTTGTGCTTTCAAGGATTTCAAGTCATGTTGATGACTAAATTATGAAGTAAAATCTACTAAAATTAAATCAATAAAATGTTATTACTGTCATCTGAATTTAGAAAAACAGAATATATGTGAAAGGATTTGCTGTTTTTGAAGATAATTTGCTGTGCTTTTTCACGTAGACACAATCTCAAGAGTAGGATGCTTTGGATGATGTACAAAAGTGAAAAAGTAAAAGCACAGTAGAACTATTTGACCACTCGTCAAAATTCTTCAGAGAGAAAATTATAGATCTCTGGGTTCAGGCAGTCATGGTAGAGTAGAAAATGAGAACAGTGGATGAAGATGTCAGAAAGCAGTAGCCAAGAGTTACAAGCACATGGATTAGTAAAAATTAGGAATTCCAGCAGGTACAGAATTGTCTATGAATGCTATTGTTGGCTTTGTCTTCCTAGGAGAGCATTGTAACAAGAGTAAAAATTAAAATAGGAAAGGATGGCAGATTTTGTTTTCCTTTTAAAGCCAGTCAGTGATGTTCAGAAATATGAAAGAATTCATTCCTTCTCCTTGACTCCCTATAGAAGTCCCAAGATTTCATCAGTTTTTTTTTTTTCTCTTACTGTTGCTGAATCAGAAGTATCCAGCTCATACTTAAAAAAGAAGCTTGAGTAGTGTGTATTTAGAGTGAATATACTTGAGATGTATTGGTATTTAATGCTTTAAATTTTGTACTGAGAAAATATATGTTTTCTCAGTACAAAATATATATATGTTTGGACATATATACCAGTAAATGCAGGAGACCAGTTTTCAGCAGAGACCAAAGTACCTTTTGGCTTGTCTGTGCAAAATTTGGTATCTGACCAGTACCTTGCATAGAAATAGCAGATGGTAAAAGAGAGGTCAGAGGGACTATTGATTAAGAAGGGAACCTCTGGTCCTTAAGCCTAGGGATATGTGAAAGAACATCTGAGATCTTTGCCTGGGTTATATCATTGGCCTGCAGCAAATATCTATGCAGCCAAAGATTAGATATTAGAGAGTCACAGTGGAAAACACAGGCAAATCATGATGACCCTTCTATTGAGAAAATAGAAGTTTTCTTAACTTTCTTAAAAATACATAACAATGATCCAAAACTGATGTCATTAGCCTTATCTTGTTATTATAATATAATATCCAGTTGGATAATATTCTGGTAGTAATGATGAGCAGAGACTTAAAAATAGGGCATCAGTAAATGAATTCTTGGTTTTGGTGACCTTAAAGAGAGATGTAAAGTTCTCAAGTAACACAGAAGTATTTTAGACAAAGGGAGTAGTTCAGATTATAGGAAACAAAAAAAGGAAAAAATATTCACTTTTTTGAAGAAGTGATTGGCAGGAGATACTTAGATACAATAGCAAATCTTAAATTTCAAAAAGAATCATGTGGAGAAAGATAAGTTGCGACTTAGGTTCCCAGTGCAGTTGGTTATCACAGAGTAAACATTTTCCCATTGTTGTTCTATGCTGGAAATATCCAAAATCACTGTTTCTTAGCAGCATGCTTTAGGGCATGGTTATATTATCTGTGAGGTGCTCAGCTATGTGATGAGCTATGTTGTTATTTTTTCCCCAACAGTGAAACTGAGAAATTCATCTAAGTTATGAAGGAAATAGGTGTTTCATCTAAGTTTTGAGTTTAGTATATCTGTTTTCAATCCCTCATCATATTTTATTTTGATATCCTGGGCCAATATCTTGGTATATAGTTGTCAGGAACTTCCACTGGACAATTCATTAGCTTTTCTTAAATTTATGCTCCTGCTGCCTTCACCCCTCTCATTCCAAGTCTGGAGATTCAGACCTGTGCCACAAGACCTAGCTCTCCAGCTGCCCTTGATCTATGCAAGATTTCATTTGGGAAGGCCAGTTTTAGCCTAGTGATCTGGATTTAGGAGTCACTAATAATTTGGAAGCGATTCAAGCATTGCCCTAATGGTAGGAGTCTGGATCATTCCTAGAATCTGTACAGGTCCTGAGACTACACATAAACAGGCTATTCAGAAAGAAGAAGGGAGATGGGGGTAGGAATTCCTGACCTCAAAGAAAGGAAATCTGAAGAGGAAAGCAAAATCACATTTGTTTTGTTTCTTCCCCCCTTTTAAAAGAAATAAAATCAACAACTATAAAATCTTTTTTGTTAGACAGGGATAGATATTTGGAGGAACTAGTGATGTTATCTGCAGTGGTTTATTGAACTATTTAGAGATGCACTTGGAGAGGTTGGGAGTTGGAAGAGAAAGCCTGAATTGGTAGAGCTTCCTATGTGACCTTAAGAGACAACAGAGGGACTGAGAGATACCTGGTGGGTGGAAAGTAAAATAAATAATTTCTTTCGTTTGGTTGGTTGGTTTTGATAATGTGTGAGACAAATCACATTTATGTGGATTTTAATATAATATGTGTTGAGAGTAATTTTAAGTAAAGCAAAATTATAATATGTAGTGCTTCTTAAACTTCACAGAACGCTATACATCCATGGGCATACGAAGTTGGATTTTACAGTCTGGTATACTGCAATTGAAAAAGCAGCAGGTACAGATGGTGACGCATTACAAGATCAGCAGCTCTGCAAAAACGACGTCCCCATTATTGTGAACAGCTGCATAGCATTTGTTACACAGTATGGTAGGTATCACAGGATGTTTATTCAACTCCTAGAACTTAGGGTATCATTCTTACAGCTTCTAAGTGGTACCTCCATTGGAACGAATTAGTGCCTTTTCCCTTTGTAAGTGCACCAGTAGAAACTAAAAGCACAGTCCCTGCTCAGCTGCTCCCACTCCTTCCAGCAACACTCATTTACTCTGAGTAATACTTTCCCACAGCTACTGTGGTCCTTCATGACTATAAAATGCTACATTACCTATTAAATGAAATAGCATAAAATAGTAAAGACTATTATCAGTAGTAAAAATTTGAGAACAAACCCAAGAGTACCTCACCATGCATAACTGTTGTTTCTAGAAATAGAAAAACCATGGAATAATATGGTCCTTTCTGTTAGCAAGCTGATTTCATTCATTATGCAATTGTCTGAAGTGTATATTAAGGGTGATCATTGACTTTAATGATTGGATTCTTTTCTATAGATACTTTTATGAACAATTAGTGGACAAAATATTTTATTTGTACTTAGTTTGACAAGTCTCATTTTAATATCATGTGGTAGGGTGGGTTTTAAAAGTATACCTAGAAAATGATGTTTATCTTCTTGTTTATTTTAAAATTATTATATATTCACAAATGATACATTATTTATATTTTAAAATAAAATATGTATGTATATAGTCATATATTTATTAATGTGCCTCTTGATTCAAATCCAGGGCCGTGTGAAATCCAGACTAGTACCTTAGTGCTCATATACCTTGACATGCATTTTGAATATAATATGTTTTAACTTTTTAACAGATGGATAAATTTCATTTGTAAAATATAAGATGTAGAAAAGAATAAAAATGATAGTATTTCTGAAGTCATATATACTTTTTATTCTGTTAGGTATATTACTACAAATGAAATCGAAGTGTGCATATATATGCATATATTTTTTTATTTTTAATTTTCATTACAGTTTTGTTGCATATATACTGACACTATTCACATAATTATATGTATGAGTCTTTCTATGGGGATTTTCTGCTAACCTAGTGCACTAACATGGTTCTTATCAGCTGTAGTCCTCTTTATTTGAGGACCAGAAATGGTTGTCTTCCTGTACTACTTTAGCTTGGCTGTATTTCACAGGGATGTGAGGGACACATACTGTGGTAGCAAAGGCATAAGCTCACAGGGAACTTTCACATCATTTTAGTTTCATTGTGGCATAGCATCTTTTTAAGGTGATAAATGATTAAAGTAACACAGGTAGTTCCTCTGTAACCAATTGAATATTTTTCTCTGGGGAAATCACAAGTTTCCCCATAGTGTTTATTTGAATTTAAAATCATTAAATTCTAGACTGTTTCAACCATTATTTGGTATATTTTAAGAACTTTACACAAACACAAAGTGTATCAACTTCTCCTTTAAAGTAATAAAGCCACTAAACTACTGTTTGTATTTTTAGTAGAAAATAGGATAAAGCCTTTATGTTCTTTTCACTAACATAAAGATTTGATATGAACTTCTGTACTGAACAGAGCTCAGAGTACGCAAGTGTTTGACTCAGAGTCTCAACAGTAGCAATTATTTTGAATGTGTAAGCCTCTGGATCAAAATTTAAAGGCCAATTTTCTGTGTTCTTTATGATAATGGTTTGAACTTTTAAGTTTGAAATGTATAATCGATTTAATGTTTAAATCAAGTGTACTAATTCATTCTTGGAGACAGTTATTTCAGTTTTATATAAAATTATATTCAATCCTTTTGAACATTATTGTGCGTGTGTGTGTGTGTATGTGTGTGTGTTTGTGTGTGTGTCAGAGAGAGAGAGAGAGAGAGAGAGAGAGAGAGAGAGTATGTATGTGTGTGTGTTTGTGTGTGTGTTAATGTCACAGCATGTGTGTGGGGGTCCGAGGACAATTTGTAAGATTTAATTCTCTTCTGTCTGTGGGTTCTTGGGATCAAATTGAAGGTTGCAAGCTTGGGATCATTCAGGAAGCTGCTACAGTTGTTTCCTTAATAGGTATCAGAAACTTCTTAGCAAGGAATTTTGTCTCTCAGGCACATCATTAAATTTACTTTATACAAGTTACTCATGTTTGAAGTAAGTAGTCATTGACCAAGTGCTTTTTGAGTTTTCCCATGGACTGTTCCTGCCAATTGTAAAAAGAAAGCAAGACTTAATTCTTGGCTCCTTGGCTTCTAGGGGCTCAAAGACTTATGACTCAGAAACAAACATAGCAGATCACTCCGTCTTGAGATATAAGATTCTGTGGTAGAGACCCCATTGTTCTACAGTGTGCATGGCTATTTCCTCCAGAGTAGAGGGTATAATAGTTTTATGATAGCCTGATTAAGAAAATGAGTGTAGTTCACTGAGCATAGTACACAAAGAGAGGACACATGCAAGAGGCATGGGGCTAGGCCAGCTCCAGTAGATTTTTAATACATTATTATAAAATTGTGTAATTTTTCTCAAACAGCTATGTAGAAAGTTTCATCTAGATTGTTAAGCTTCTGACAAGAAGACCAACACACTTATATTATCTATCACATCAGCAACATTGTAAGGACAAATTGCACCTACATAAATAAGAACAGGGTCAGAGAGCTATATAATGTAATGAGAAACCTAAGACAGAGACATGAACAGAAAGAAGAGGGAAATTTGACATATTTTTAGTGAAATGAGTCACAAAGATTCTGACATGGCATAAGGTAAGGAAAAAGTAAAGTCATGGGGAGATGGATTTTAAAATATGATTGGAAGATAAGCTAATGGAAGGAGCAGAAAATCAATTCCTTTAGGATTTTGTGATTTCCTAAAAGGTTATGAGTGGTATTTTTCTTTCTCTGTGTATACCTGATGGCATATATATGTGTGGGGGTGAATGAAATTTTAAGACTTAAATTCAAGGTAAAAACAGGTATGCTATATATGGGATGATAAGGATGGCTAGGTTCACCCAGGGTATTTTCTAAAGTGGAAAAACGAGAATAGAAGTAAGGCTGGATGAACAAAGTAATAGAACACTGAGGAAGTAGTCCTGGAAAGAGAGAAAGATCACATAAAACGTCTTCAGATTAACAAAATATTGGCAGCAAATTCTGGAGGCTTGTGAAATGCTGTGAGTGGTTGTAATTATCTCAAACTGAAGGACATCTGGACACTACCATTGACATGCTTAACATCAGGGCCCCAAACCCGGAAGTTTGCCTGGGGAGACTGTATAGGAATGTGAGCACATACTAAAAGGACAGTGAACTTAGCTTGGTCTCACAAGGAAAAAGATCTGGGAAAAACCAAGGATTTGTGTGTTTGTATCACTACCACTGTCATTTTCACTCCTGTCACTCATCAGTACTTTGGCTTTAATGGGGTACATGATGAGACAGCAAGTTGGAAACTTTGGGCAAAGGTGTAGGTAGACACAGCAAAAATACTAGACAAATATATGTTGACAATATGTGAAATATGTACCAAAATTTTATACTGTTCTGTCCAAATGGAGGCAAGCTTGGTTTCTGAGAATATGTGGAGAATGCTCTTAAGGGAGAAATAGCCTTGAAAATAATTGTATGTAGAACTGGAGAGAGAACTAGGTAGAGGTTATCTGGGAATGATGATCAGGTGGCTATTCACATGATTTGAGTTTAAAATTGACAGGTGCCAAAGGCTTTAACCTCATGTATGATGACTTATTTTATGTATTATCCCCACAGAAGTATCTATTCTGTTCCCAAGAAATCAAAATAGAATAAGAGTACAGATATTTCTCATATAACTTTCAATATTTTTATCACAGGGTTAGGATGCAAACACATTTATCAAAAGAATGGTGATCCTTCACACATAAGTGAACTCCTGGAGAGTTTCAAAAAGGATGCAAGGAGTGTTAAGTTGCGAGCTGGAAAGCATCAGCTTGAAGATGTGACAAGTGTGCTGAAGAGCTTTCTGTCTGACATTGATGATGCACTTCTCACAAAGGAGCTCTATCCATACTGGGTCTCTGCATTAGGTAATGCTCTTGAGTCTGGACATCTTGCCTGCCTTCTAACTTTATACTTAGAATTTTCTTTTAAGCCTTTGATCATCTAACAATACCGAACAGCTTTTATATCTCTTGTCATTTTACCCTATTTCTTATTAATATTACTGACAAAATTTTTATTCATTTTCCAGGGATTCCACGTAATAAGGTAGTTATCTTACACCACATGGAAACTTAGGGGATTAATCTGTTAGTAGACCAATGGTTAATTAAATTTTTTATTAGGTCATGTTATTTTTACTAAAAATTTTTATACATGTTAATTATAACTAGCTCCTTTGTTGAATGGTATAACAATAAGAAAATTTTAATATTTTTCTGTACTATAGTTTTTATTCCACACTTGTAAGAAATATAAGCATTTTTAGTACTCTACAAACATTTCTCATGGATCTAAAATATTTTCAGAATGTCTACATTCAATCTTATAATTTCAACTTTTAATTTTTAGGTTTATATATATAATAGTAATAAGTATATTTATATATATAATCTGTCTAGAAAAATTTTGGAAAGTGCCTCTTGAATGTGGTAATCTTGTTCAATCTGTTTTTAAAAATACTTCTATTTATTATTTGGTGACTTTACATCAAGGACCCCAACAAACTCAGTTATCAGTCATCTCAGTTTCATAACCACTCATGATATCCCCATTAACACTAAAGTCAATTCATGATGCTCATTTACTTACTTGAGGATAATTAAACTCCCTGTTGCCAGCCCCTTAAAGAAAATGAGTCCTTCCTCACCTACACCCCTAACAGAGGCCTTCAATGCAGAAGTGAAACACGGTGTTATTTAGCTATGTTCTAGCCTTGAGCTCTTATATACAATGACATCTTTTTTTTTAAGTCCACTAATGAGTGAATACATCCCCTGCTTATCTTTCTGGGTTTCTGATACCTCGCTCAGGAGGATATTCTCCAAATCCATCCATTTGCCTGCAAATTCTAGGATATCAAATTTTCTTACTGCTGAGTAGTACTCCATTGTGTAGATATACCACAGCTTTTTAATCCATTCTTCAGTTGAGGGACATCTAGGTTGTTTCCAGGTTCTTATTATTATGAATAATGCTGCTGTGAACATAGTTGAGCTAATACTTTTGGGTACAAATGTGCAACTTTAGAGTATATGCCAAGTAGTGGTATTGCTGGACCTTTGGGAAGATTGATTCCCAGTGTTCTGAACAGAATGGCTGAACAAAGTTTACACTCCCACCAACAATGGAGAAGTGTTCCCCTTACTTAGCATCCTCTCCAGTATAGGCTGTCATCTGCTTTTTAAATCTTAGCCATTCTGATAGGTGTAAGAAGGTATCTCAAAGTTGTTTTGATTTGCATTTCTCTGATGGCTGAAGATGTTGAGGATTTTTTCAAATGCCTTTCAGCTTCTGCTGAGAATTCTCTTTTGAGTTCTGAACCCCATTTTTTAATTGGGTTACATAGGATTTTGGACTCTAGTTTCTTGAGTTTTCTGTATATTTTAGCTCAATCCTCTGTCACTTGTAGGGTTGGGGGAATTTTTACCTATTTTGTATTGTAGGCTGTTGTTCTGTCTTAGTGACTGTGCCCTTGGCTATACTGAAGCTTCTCAGTTTTAGGTGGTCTGACATATTGATTGATGTTCTTAGTGTCTCTGCTACTGGTGTTATATTTAGAAAGTGGCCACCTTCAGTGCAGCTGGTTTTATGTTGAGGTCTTTGATCCTCTTGGATTTGAGTTTTGGGCAGGATGATAGGTTTTGATCTATTTGCAATTTTCTGCACACTACCATCGAGTTATGCCAACACCATTTGTTGGATACTATCTCTTTTCCATTAAATTATTTCATCCTCTTTGTCAAAAAACAGGTGTTCCTAGGTGTGTGGGCTAATGTCTAGGTCTTCAATTCTATCCCATTGATCCCCAAGTCTGTTTTTATGCCAGTACCAGGCTGGTTTTTTGTTTTTGTTTTTTTTTTAACTGTAGCTCTATAGTATAACTTGAAGTCAGAGGTGATGATGCCTCCTGAGGTTCTTTTGTCGAGCAAAATTGTTTTGGCAATCCTGGCTTTCCTGTTATTCCAAATGAAATTGAGTATTGTTCTTTCAAGGTCCAAAAAATATTGTGTTGGGATTTTGATGGACAGTGCATTGAATCTGTAGATTGCTTTTGGTAGAATTGCCATTGTTACTATGTTGCTCCTACCAATCCAGGAACATAAGAGGACTTCAGATTTTCTGATATACTCTTCAATTTCTTTCTTCAGTGATTTAAAATTTTTGTCAAATAGATCAGTTAATTCTTTGGCTGTAGTTACTCTAAGGTATTTAATTCTATTTGCAGCTATTATAAAAAGTGATGTTTCCCTTGTTCTTTTTCAGCCCTTTTAACTTTAGTGTATAGAAGGGCTACTGATTTCTTTGAGTTAATCTTGTATCCTGCTACATTGCTGAAGGTGTTTATCAGCTCTAGAAGTTCCCTGGTAGAATTTTGTGGGTCATTTATGTATACAATCATATCATCTGCAAATAGAGATATTTTCACTTCTTCTTTTCCAATTTGTATCCCCTTAATCTCCTTTTGTTCTCTTATTGCTTTAGCTAAAACTTCAAGAACTATATTGAATAGATAAGGGGATAGAGGATATCCTTGTCTAGTTCCTGATTTTAGTGTGATTGCTTTGAGTTTTTCTCCATTTAGGCCATCAGCTTTTTGTAATTTGCCTTTTTATATTTAAGTATTTTTCCTGCATTCCTGATCTCTCCAGGACTTTTGTCAAATAGATGTGTTGGATTTTGTCAAAGGCTTTTTCAGCCTCTAAAGAGATGATGATGTGTTTTTTTTTTTTCCTTCAATTTGTTTATATGATGGATGGCATTCATAGTTTTCCATATATTGAACCATCTCTGCATTTCTGGGATGAAGCCCACTTGATCATGGTGAATGACTGTTTTTTATGTTGTTCTTTTTGGTTTGCCAGTCAGTATTTTGTTGAGAACTTTGCATGAATGTTCATGAGGGAAATTAGTCTGTAGTTCTCTTTCTTTGTTGCTTGGGTATCAGGGTTATTGTTGCCTCACAAAAAGAGTCTAATAAAATTCTGCACTGAAACCTTCTGGGCCTGGGCTTTTTTAATTTGTGAGACTTAATGACAGTTTCAATTTCCATTGGTGTTACAGGTCTGTTTAGGTCTTTAATCTGAACTTGATTCAATTTTGGTAAGTGGTATCTGTCCAAAAAGCTGTCCATTTCTTCTAGGTTTTCCATTTTTGTGGAGTATAGATTTTCAAAGTATGACCTGATATTTCTCTGGATTTCCTGGGCATCTGTTGTTATGTCACCCTTTTCATTTCTAATTTTGTTAATTTTGATAGTCTTTGTCTGCCTTTTTGTTAGTTTCAGTAAGTGTTCATCTATCTTGCTGATTTTCTCAAAGAACCTGATTCATTGATTATCTTTATTGTTCTTTTTTGTTTCAATTGTATTGATTTCAACTCTAAGTTTGATTATTTCCTGCTGTCCACTCCTTCTAGTAGAATTTGCTTCTAATTGTTCTAGGGCTTTCAGCTGTGCTATTAGCTCTCTTGTGTGGGATTTCTCCAGTCTTTTGATGTAGATATCTAGTGAGTGCTGTGAATTTGCCTCTAAAGACTACTTTTATTGTAACCCATAAGATTGAGTATGTCATGGAATTATTTTCGTTAAATTCCAAGAATTCTTTAATTTTTTTCTTAATTTCTTCCTTACGCAGAGTTGGTTCCGTTGAGTGATGTTTAGTTTCCATGAGTTAGTAGGCTTTCTGTGATTCTTGATGTTGTTGAAATCTAAGGTTAGTCCCTGGCCATCTGATATGGTACAAGAAGTGGTACCCATTTTTTTAATCTGTTGATATTTGCTTTATGACATATATAATTTATGAATAAATGAAATGTGTGTTCATGTAAAACTATTCATCAGAAAAGAGACAGCCAATAAATTTTCACTAAAATTGTCTAGTGACAGAGAAGTCTTTACTGTTGTAAGTTGACCCAAAAGAGGTATTTAGCAAGCATCAAGTTTTCATTTTTGACTTGGGGATGAGTATTTAAAAAATTTTTGTAGTCATCTTGGAAAAGCCTATAGGTAATTTGCTTCAGTATTTAGTGTGCCCATTTCAGCCATTTCTAAATGCATACTATTGGGTCTTGTCTTAAAGACCATGTAGTATCTGGCTCAACTGAACCTAAGGATTCTTGTAGTAAGCTAGGTCTAGTGGCATATACATTTATTACCAGTACACTGGAGACAGAGGCAGGCATATCTCTGTGAATTTGAGGTCATCCTACAAAGAGTCCCAGGACTGCTAGGGCTACACAGAGAAACCCTGCCTGGAAAAACAAATAACAGTAAAACCCAGAGAATTCTTGGAGTAGCTTACCAATATTCATAAAATGCAGGAAAATTTCATGAACATTATTAAATAATGTGAATTATTCTATATAACTATTTTTTAATTTTTTCTTGATTTTTTCTTTACTTATATAATACAATCTACTGTTCCATAATTGTTACGTTAAATATTGTATTTTGCATGTTCAATACAGTGGAGAATGTGAAACAAAATTATAGTTTTAATCACATTTCAATATACATTGTTCCTTGATTTCATTATCACAAGTCTCTAAAGCTTTCATAATATTACATCACTACCACATAATACACAGGAACTTGCAACTCTGCCAAACACTCTTATCCATGTGTTGACAATCACCTTGGGCATTTCCAAGATTTTCCGACTATGATTTAGACAATGTATGTTGATCCTATCATTTACCTCTCCCATTTCCTTTCAGGTCATCTCTACCTACTCACTTTGTATATTCTCTGTTTGGCTCTTTTTCTGTTTCAATAAAAACAACAACAACAACTGAACTAATACACAGAATAATTCACAGAGACTGTGATAGCATGCATAAGACTTCTACAGGTTCAAACCAGATAAATTCCCAGCACTGAGACAGGGTATTACACATAAGGTCCTACCTCTAACCAAGAACTGTTTGTAATTAATACCTATGTGAAAGGGAAAATAGACTTTCTCCTATATACTGTCACTGGCTATATCAATCTCTCTCTAGAGCAGGTCACATTCCCAGGAGTAGATGGCCAACACAAAATGGGCTCTCTGTATTTTTCTTTTAATTTTTTTCTGGTGTTTGCATGTGTGTGTACTTTTGTTTGCTAAATTATCCCAATTCCAAACCAAATTGCTATTTATATACCACTGTCCCATGTGTGTATGTATGTATATGAATTTGTATGCATGATATATACATGTGTGTGTGTATGTTAGGGGGGTATGTGCATACCAGAAGTTGGTGTCAGGTCATTTTTCTAATCACTTTTCACCTTGTTGTTTTGAGACTTTGTATCTCACCTGATCTTGAAGCTTTCTAATTGACTATATTAGCTATCCAGAAAGCCCCAAGGATCTTATATCTCTGGCGGCTCATGATGAAATTACAGGAATACACTATCATGACTGGCTTTTTACTTAAATCCTGAGAATGTAAACTCAGGTATTCATGCTTACCCAGAAAGCATTCTACCCATCAAAACATCTCCTCTGCCCATTCATAATATATTCTATATGACCTGAAATCTTTTCCAAATTTTTCTTTCTAGTTGCTTTATTTTTGAAAATATCTGTTTGTTTTTATGAAGTATATTAAATGTGTTTTACTAGAATATTGTTTGATACAATTGTTACAGTGTTAATTAGATTTTATTGAATACACGAGATTGCTTCTAAAATAATAAACTGGATGACATGGGGGAGGATGTTTAGATTTTCCTGGGTTATTTAGATAATTTACCTTTCTGCTTTTTCAACATCATCTCGGGATACCACATTTTCTTTTGTGGATCTCAAGTGCAGGTTAATTGAGCACAAGAGACAACAAATTTAAGTAAGAATGTACTTGGAAAATATATCACAATTCCATAACCCTGGGGAATCTTACAGAATACGTCAAGTGACTGTATACATATAAAGAATCTTTGGAATGGTCTGTGACTCTTCTTGAGTAATAACTAGGTAGGGATAAGACAGAAATGTCTTGCTTCCAAATGTCACTGGGACTGAACCAGAAGTGTAAGTGCAAATTCAGCAAAAGTTGTTGCTATGAAGAGTGGTTGGTACTTCCAATATCATCTAATAGTTTGAATCTAACTGCCAATATGAATTCTACAATGTGGAAAGTTCCTAGTTCTCAGTTACTTCAAAGATTTGTATTCTAAAGATAAGAGAGGGCAATCCTTTCTCATTTATCTTTTGATGGACCAATTAATTTCTTTTTATGACAAAGGCACAATGCCCACTATCTTCTAAATCTGACTTATAGTATTAAGACCTGTACATCCCCTCTTCCACATTGTCTTTTTTAATTATCTGAGATTTGAAGGCAGCCTGGCTGGTAACAGGCCACCTAAATCATTCAAAGAAATAATACAGTTCATACTTATGGATGTCTAATAGCTTTGGAAAGATATTTAGTATTTTGTAAGGAAAATGGATCAGAAATATAATTTTCAAATTCAATTAATGAAGTCCCTTTCTAGCCAGTTATAATATCCCTTTGTATATACCTTCAGTACCATTTCAGTGTGTACTGAAGTTTGAATAATTTGTTGACTGTATTCCTTTTAAGATGTAAAATCTATAAAATTGGTATATAAAGGAAAAAAACTTCTTGTCCTCTCATTTTGAAAATTACACATTATAAGAACTATAATATGTGATTGTGTGATGTTGTGTAAATAATTTCTTTTAAGAATTGCAAGCATTTGTGTTCAGTTTGAATGTTTTCTCTTGATGTCTCATATCAATTTACATACTTATAACTATTATTTACAAATAATGTTGAAAGTTAAATTTACAATATAAATGACTAGTTTAAATGTAAAGAATTTTTTCCCTAGATACACAAGATGAAAAGGAAAGAACTGAAAGATACAGAGCATTTATACGCACTCTTCCAGGAGTCAACAGAGCCACACTGGCAGCTATAATTGAACACCTTTATAGGTAGGTGGACTACTGAAACTTCTGAGCACTTAAAGCATGACCACTGTCAATATGTCATTGTCTGAGAAACTTAAAGTTGTGCAGTTGTACTTCCATGTCTTACAGGGAGACTTACAAATCTAAAAAAAATTGTTGCTTTGCACTACCATTTTGTAATTAAGGGATGTTTACAGTTGAGTATGTTGGAGACTAGACATTTTTAAGTAAGAAATGTTTGTACACAGCACCCCTCTGCATTCTGTTCATAAGCAGGACATTTAAAACTTTTTTTGAGTATGAAATTGGAGAAAAAATTGAGTTTTCTTAGGATATTCTATAACCATAGCATATATTATACACACCTATTTATATCTATGCTCTATGGGAACAAATATTTAAATACAAAATTTTGTAACATGATGCATGGCACTAGAGAGGAGCATCTGAGTAACTGCATGCTGCAGGGCCAGAGTTGTATAGTAGGAAGATCTCTGTGAATATAATGTTTTCATTTGTGAATTTTATAAACTTGTGATATAGCTGTTGCTAAGTAAAATAAAAGTAGCTGATTTACAGATGAAATTTAAAACATTCCACAATGTTTTATCTTTGCCAGCCAAACATTTTGTTTTAAATGTAAACTGCTACTACACAAATGATATCTAGGATTTTTGTTTTTGGCTTCCAGTGTTGTTTTTCTCACTTTGGTGCATGGAATTATGAATTTTAAATGTGATTCCATGGAGAGCTATAGGCAAAGACTATAAAACATATTTATAATGTGTCATACGGATGACTATTTGAGATGCAAGGACAAAATTTAGTAATATAATTTAGAATTAAGTAGGAGAAAATGAAAACGTCAATATGTGTCGAAGTCTATGGAATGTCAGCAGTCCAGTCAATTCTTCAGTGTTAAAGAGACATATGAACTAGAAGTGGTCATAGGCCAAGGAAGCTTCTAATGAAACATTGCTTGAGCCCAAGAGTTCAGGGGTATCCTGAGTACATTTAGACATTGTCTACAAAAAGCAAGCAAGTAAAAGGCCAAAGAGAAACCCACTACATGGATGGAATGTATCTTCTAAGTCATAGGAGTTCTAGCTGGCCAAAACAGTTGCCCGGTAGAATGTTATGAAGGCTTTGTAGATTTTGCAAGCTGTTTCAATTTTATAAGAGATGATTAGTGCAATCTGGCTTAGAACAGTATCTTCTGTAGTGGGAACACCTGGGAAAAAGAGACAGAGAAGCCTAGTCGGGAAACATTCCTCTGGGCACTGATGAGAGATCAAAGTAAGATTATAAGAAGGCCGGTTATGAAATACTGGGAACATCTTGGTACCAAAAAAGAAAGAAAATAGTCTGCAATGTACAAAGTTTATTCCAGAAATTAAGGTGTTTGAGAAACTAAGAGTATTGACAGCTAACAAGTCCACAGAGGGATGACATTACTGAGGAAGGCTCAAGAAAGTCAGGAATTGGGTAATGTCATCAGAAGTGAGTCACCTTGGATGCAGTCAGATTGATATAGCTTCTAATTCAATACCTGCCCGGATAACATCTCACTCTGCCATCAGTAGCAGCCTCTTAATTCCTCCCACCCTGTATTCATTATGCACTACAGAATGATTAAAGCAAAAGTCTCTTACTGAGATTCTAGGCACAGAGACAGACACAGAGATAAATTTTCTAGATTTTTACAATCTAGTGTAATAAAAGTGCAGAAGCAGTTTGGAGGAGCACTTGAGATTGTTACCTCTTCTTTTAGTAAATTCCAGTTCCTTTTCCATCTTGTAAATCATCTGTGATGACTGCAGTTTTTTATCCAATTTCTGCTATGCAGCTTTGCATTTTATTATGGATTTCTGACATTATCATATATATTACTACCATGATTACTCTTTCTTGAATGCATCCACTAGACTCTATATTCTATATACACAGGAGCACCTCGCTCAGTCAGAAACAGTTTTCTCTTTTGTGTGTGTGTGTTTGCAATGTAATTAAGTCAAGAGTCATGCAGCTGTTCTATATTCAGTTCGTGAAAACTCAATAGGGATCATGCACAAGTATTTGTACTTGCATTTTTCCTGGACATTTTTATCCTTGTAACCCTCCCTTGTGGAGGTGACTGCTGTTGTGAAGCACTTTTAACTTATATGGGTGGATATTTAAAATGCCCTTTACAATGCCCAAAGGTTGTAGCTTACCAATTTGAAGATCAATTCACTTGTCAATATCTGTTTATTTTAGAAAGTCATTTTGGGGGCTGATAGCTTAGCAATTAAAATCACTTACTGATCATTCAGGGGACTCAGGTTCCATTACCAGCACATAAATGCCAGCTCAATATCATCTAATACTCCAGTTCCTGGAGATTCAATACCTCTTCTGCTCTGTTTGGGCACAAGGTACGTATATGGCATACAACTGTATATGTAGGAAAGCACCTATAAAATAAAATAAAACACATTAATAAATAATAAAACAAAGACATTCTTAATAGCTTCTAAGGTAAAGACGACTATTTCTTTTAATTGTTTGCTTTTAGAGATGTAATAATAACCTGTTTTGGATTACTGGATAAATACCTCTTGTGAAAGGACATGAAAAGTCATAAAGAACAATTTAGATTTTATTTTCCCTTTAAGAGAGAATAAAATCTTAAAGGGAGAATAAAATCTAAATTGTCTCATGAGATTTAGTTTAGTATAGCAACTCCTCTGATGGCATTCACTGATTGATGGTAAAAAAAAAAAATACAACCAGGAAAGAGTTTCTTTGGCTATTATGAGTAAGTAGCTAAAGAGTATAGGTACCTAACTGATGGTACACTTTGTGCAAAATAGAGCTTTGCCTGTGAAATGAAATCCCTCCTTACAAGTCTATAAAGACCCTGTAGAACCTGTATTATATTGTATTATATTGCCTTCCTGCCCTTCCCCTTCTCTCATTTATGATGCAGCTGCATACATCATTCAAATCAGAACTTACACATTTTTGTGCACTGGGCATCGGTTGTTCATTGGTTACAACTGTTTGTGATATCAGTCTCTGAGCACTGCTTCTTTTAACAGTAATTTTGCATGTGTCCTTAACTAGAGTATAAGCATCTTTAAATACTCACTGAACTTCTCATTTTGAAAAGCTTCATATTGTGTGTGTGTTTAAAAATCGATAACTGAGGATTTAGATTATATTTCTATGAAATTCGTGAATGCAAGTATGTCATAATGAGATATACTTTTCCATAACAGGGTTCAGAAATGCTCAGAAATCAATCACATGGATGCCCATAACTTGGCATTGGTCTTTTCATCCTGTCTGTTTCAAACTAAGGGACAAACTAGTGAAGAAGTCAATGTTATTGAAGATCTAATTAATAATTATGTTGAAATATTTGAGGTAAGAATTTGAAACCCTCTCCTTGTTACAATGGACTAAGCATCACAGCTTGTAGATCTCAGTGCCTATTTCAGGATGTTATTCAGTTCCTTGTGAATATTTAAAAGTAGAGACTATGAAGGATAGTTGGTTTCAAGGTTTTTAGATATAACTGGATTTTAAAACAGTAACCATTTATTTAAATGTAGCAGCTTTTAAATATTTTCACCATCTGTTGTCTGTTGGACAGCATACTATTTACAGGGCTTATGTGTGTGTTTTCTTTTCACTGTGTATATGCATTAAGTATGTCTACTGAGAGGTGTGAAGTTATGAGTCTAACAAATTCAGTGATCAACAAAAGCCTGTTAAATGCTGCTATTGAAATCACTCTGAGTTTTTTTGTTTTGCTTTGTTTTTTTTTTAATCTGTGCTCCAATTGGAGAAGGATTATGATGCATTATCTTATGGTTTTTATTAAGTCCTCACTTTTCAGTTTGCTGTTCTGCTGTTCTCTCCATTGAGCACTTTTTTTTTGAGCACTTTTTTTTAAACAAACTATTAGGATAGGAATTTTTTTATAGCTTAAAGAAGATAAAATATGGGAAATAAGGACAGGCTTTAGTAATTCTGTGTCAAAGTCCCTTTCTCTGTGTAAATAAATATCATACCCCAATCTTTGGTCTGGAGTGGTTCAGAGCTTGCTCAAGTGAAACTTCTGTGTGTTGCTGTGGGGAGAGATGTGTCAAATGAAACCAGATGAGTTGGTGTGTCCACTTAATAATCTTGAGAGTTTTATAATTTTGTTATTGTTATTTTTAATTAATTAATTTATTTTTCTATCACATATCACATTCCCACCAGTTTCCCCTCCTGCCTACCTCCTAGTCCAGTCTCTCCTCCAGGCCCACCCCTCTTCCATTTCATTTCAGAAATGAACAGGCCTCCCATAGACATGAAAAAGTTATAACAAGACTAAGCACAAAACCCCTCATTTCAGTGCGGGAAGAGGCAACCTAGTAGGAGGTAAAGGATCCCAAGCACAGTCAAAGGGTCAGAGACAGCCCAACTCCCATGTTAGTGCCATGAGAAGAACAATCTACACAACCATAACACATATGCAAAGAACCTAGGTCACATCCATACAGGCTCCCTGATTGTAACTTCAGTCTTTATGAACCCCTGTGAGCTCTAGATAGTTGATTCTCTGAACCATATCATTGTGGTACCCTGCAACCATTTGGCTCCTATAATCCTTACTGCCTTCTGCAGGATCTCCCAAATTCTGCCTTATGGTTCTCTGCATCTGCCTTATCAGTTGCTGGATGAGACCTCTCTGATAATGGTTATGGTAGTTCTCAGAATAGCAAAATACTACTAAAAATTATTTCATTGACTTTTTTATTTCCACTAGTCGTCTTCGTTTTTATTCTAGGTCTCTGGACTCTCTAGCCTCTTGTTTGCTACCCTAAAGGCAATGCCAAGCATGGGTCTCAAGTTAGACCAGTACTTGGCCAGTCCAACAATTTGTGTGCCACTTTTACTCCAGTCCATCCTGCATACAAGACAAATTGTAGGTTGAAGGTTTTGTGGCTGGGTTGGTATCCCAGTCTGTCCACTGGAACCTTTGCCTGATCAGAGAGGTACAGGCTTTGTATTCCCCATTAGTAGGCATCATTCCTAGTGTTAACTTTGTAGGTTCTAGGTAATTTTCATTGCACTAGGTTTCTATTTAATGTCCCCCTAGTACCCTCCAGTTTTAGTTGTCTCCACCAGTATTCTCTCTCTATTCCCTGACACCTAATCCCTTCTGTTCCCATCCCCACCTGTCTCCAGTCTACCCATGAAAACTATTCCATGTCCCCTTTCCAGGAAGATCCACGTATCCCTCTTGAGACCTCCTTAATACTTTGCTTCTGTAGGCCTGTGGACTGTAGCATGGTTATACATTAATTTACTGATAATATCCACCTATAAGTGAGTACATACCATGTTTGTACAACATCAGTTTGCAAATTTCATGACATCATATTTTTAACAGTTAAGTAGTAATCTATTGGGTAAATATATCAGATTTTCTAATCCTGTCTTTACTTGAGGGACATCTAGGTTGTTTGAAGTTTCTGGCTATTATGATAAAGCTGCTTTGAACATAGTTGTGCTTGTGTCAGTGTTGGTAGGATGGAGAGGCCTTTGGGTATATGCCAATGAATGAGATAGTTTTCCTTATCACAGGAAAATAAATGATTTTACTAGTATAACAATTTGTCCTTTACTTTCTAGGAGAGTTCGTACCAGAACTGCCTTTTCCTTGCTCCTTGGTCTCCTCTCATTTCATCCTGTTTGCCTATTGTTTTTTGTTTTGTTTTGTTTTTGATCAACAGCAACTTCTTTGAAATGATCTGATGCCAAGATAAAATTAAAAGTGGCTTTACATGCTCTCTTTATAATGTTAATAAAGCTAAATGGTTACCGTCATAGTGTTGTTGAACTGAAGTATTTTATTAATAAGCACTTGAGGAATATTTACGTTTGAGCCTTGTTTCTCACGTACAAGTAATTTCAGAAATTATGTATGGGAACCTATACTTATAATTCTTAATGGTTTTCCATGAGTAAACTCTGCAGTCTGATGTTCCATCATTAAAGCATATTGTGAACCCTATGAGACTCTGTACAGTTGATTTCATATTGCCCAAATTGTGGAGCCCATGTGATGGAGATAATGATAATGATGGCCATCATGGTCTCTTTGTCATTTGTTGTTATTTACATTCCTGACAAGCTAGGTGAGAAAGAGCACCCTTGCTCTGTGTACTCTACATTATTAGAATATCCCAAATTATATTTTAAACAGGTTAAAGAAGACCAAGTCAAACAAATGGACATAGAAAATAGCTTTATAACCAAGTGGAAAGACACTCAAGTGAGTAGTAAGAGTTAGTCTCTAAAGACTTAAAAACAAAATGTTTGTAAATACATTTGTTGTGTGTGTTCAAGTGCCTGTTCAAAGCAAAGTAAAAGAGCTCAGAAACCTGATGCACATATGCAGAATGTATTAAAATAACCTTACATATTGAGGAAGCAATGATTAATATTTACTAAAACCAAAACTCTATTGGTTATGACAGTGGATTCCAAAGGAAGCATTTAAAGCCAATGAAATACTACACTAAATTGTAAAATCCCACAACATAATGGATTTCTCCCTTTTAATTATGAAAATATATATGATTTCTTACATTCTTCTGCTTTGCACACTCTCAGATAATTTTATTAATGAAACTATATCTAATATGACCTGTTAATGCATACTAACTTTTGTCTTAAGTCTGCTTTTCTAAATCCTGTCTTACTTTCATAGTCACATTACATTGAATTTGTGTGTTCAGGATGCACCATGCCTTTTCAGGGTGCCTTACCTTGTTTGGTGAATTCACTGGAACGTCTTAAGACTGATCATTAATCATCTTCTGTACCTGGGAATGATAATGGTTTCAGGGTTTCACTGTAAATAATAGAAATGTGTCAAATGTACTCTGTTCATAATTACATTCAGATAATGAGGCAGACTCCTGCTTATTAGTCAGAACCAAAGTTTGCTTCAGTCCCAAAATGTCTGCTTCTAATTAAAGGAATCATTGCAGGTAGCTATCATTCTATATAAAGCAGATCAACACATGCTTAGATATCCCTCAAACTAATACTGTGATATTAATTATTTAACAAATGATTCCCTCTATTTTGACTGAAAGTAATTAATACAACTTCCAGAGGACTTAGGTATAACACTAAACTAAAAATAATCTGGCTGCTTATCAGTATTTTTAATTTTCACTTGATGTGCTGTAATTTGGTCCTGAAATGAAGAATTGTGAGCCTGCAAGGAAAATTTAATCTATGTTGTTACTGCGTGTTTGCTTATATTTTACAATGAGGAAAAAAGTCTTAGACACCTTGGATGTACCATTTTGTAGTTATATATAAAATAAGTTGAGAGAAAGACAATACGAATAAGGTGGGAAATGGTTATTTCTTCTTAAGTCTTCCTTTACTCTACTCTATTTAAAGCCCTGTCTTTGGAATATTTGCTAAATGTTTCTGTCTTCATCTTGTTTTAATTTTTTGCTACTTAGAATTAAATTTCTTAACTTAATTGTTTAACTACTTTGCTACTGGTTGGTTACTCTGTATGTTCTGTGTGTTTTCCTTTCTAATTTTTTAAAATGTTTTCTTCTTGCTGTGATGTTTATACAAACAGTGAAAAGCAAAATGTCAGCTTCATTTTTCTCCTAGAAATTGTATATAAAATTAAAACTGAGAAAGAAAAATTGGAAATCAGCTTCTCTATGTATATAGTAACAGAGTAGCCAGGAGTACTTCTTCAAAGTACATTTTAATCTTTTTTCCTCATTACATCTAACTTTTCTTACTCATTAGAGTTTAGATTTTTATGCTAAGGAAAATTTAACCTCAGAATGATTATAACTCTGAATATTTTAAAATTATTGGTGATAGTTGTTTTTAGTGACTATACAGTGAATTTCTAAAAAACAATATCTATACAAATTATTTTTTATATTGATTTGATTCTTTAGATTCTTTTGATCTGTTGGTCTATACTGTGCAGTCTTTGTCCTTTTCCTTTTGACTTATAACTTTTCACTTAATCTCTGTTTGGGCAGGTAATGACCCAAACAAGCATTCTTAATAAAAACTAAAGCTTATCTTTGTTGTTTAACTTATTCTATTATTTTATTTTGCTAAATCAATTTCTCTGTTTATAATTTTAGTTCATTGTTTGAATGTGTCAGCTGCATGAAAATCTCCCAGGTTTTATTTTCTCTTTTAAGATTATGTCCACATGATTAAGAGTGTTACATATTCTGTGGCTTCTAAACTCTTGCTGTCAAATACAGCCTACATCCATCCTGGAGTTATTGCTTCAGTATTTGAAGCTACTAAGGTCTTGATCATGGCATAAAAAAAGGTCATACTATGAATGTTGTTACCGTCCAGTTGTTTAGAATCTAAACTTTATATACTCTTATCTATAATAAAACACATTTTAAAATAAGTACCTAAAATGGTGAACAGAGGAACTGAGCTAATTTCATTGCCATACATTTTTGAGAAGTGTGATGATAAGCATTTTGTTACTGTCTTAGGTGTTGTGACTGTGATTTTTTTTTAACATTCTTACACTTGCCATCTTCAAATATACCCTTTCTAGGTATCCCAGGCTGGAGATTTGTTAATTGAAGTCTATGTAGAAAGAAAGGAACCAGATTGTAGCATTATAATTCGGGTAAGTCCTAAGGAGCTGGTCTTCACAGACCTATTTTCCATCATATTTGGTATTTAGGTTCTCTTCAGAGCTAACAGTGTGACTGGCCACAAGAATGAGCTTTTGTAGTGGTGTCTTCTAGGAACTTGGTATTTTAGTTATTTGGAAAAGATATCATCTTTACAATATTTAGAATTTTTCTATGGATGCCAGAAAATAAACTGAGCTCAAGTACTTGCTTTTCCCCTTCTTAAAATTTTAACATGAAGCAGATTATTGACTTGATTTAGCCTCATTTTCTTAACTCTCAAATGAGGAAAATTTATGATACTAATATTGTATCTTTGATGGAATGGATTACTAATCTAAATGTATGTAAACACATTACAAATTATTTTTCCAAACTGCTGTTTAATAAGTTGATATTTTAGTATTATTAATGCCCAGTCTCATTTCCTATACTTCAACACTTCAACTTAAATATTAAGTAACCCTTCCTTTTCTTTGAATTAAATTAAAAATAGATATTTCTCATAGTATTGTCCTTAATAAGTAGTCTTCTTTAGGGACATCAGCTGTGCTTTCTAAATGTTCCTTTCTTGCTAAGATTATTTTTTCTGTGAAAAGAGTACACAGTCTTCTGTGTAACACAAATTCACTATATTATTTCTTTTAAAGTCAAAGATGTTAAATCTATTGTGACTACTAACTTAGGTAATTCCAGTAATTATGTATTATGACTATGTGTCATTAGTTGTCTAGCTTAGGCCATGGAGCTGGAACATGATCATAGAGTCTATGATCAGATCTCATGAGAGGCATTTTCTCTTCATTATAACTCTTATGCTGAATGTGTGATTATTGTTATAATAAATATGGAAAACTATTGCAAATTAAATTGCAGACCAAATCACTCAGCAAATGTCTGTTGTTAATGCTAGAAAAGATAAGATGCATGATTTAACTCTGTATAAATATATAAAGAATATATATAAATATACTATTTAAAAGCATATTTTAATTTGTCTTTCTAATGAAGTTGTATTAATTATTTTAATTATACAAAGTTCTCTCATTTTCACACTGTCTTAAGTGAAAGACCATGTAGTTTCAAATGATCACAAAAAGGAGAACAGCAGTAACAAACTATACAGTAATAATCAAATAATCAGTACCATTTGCAAATATTTTAGAGCAATGCATATTTGAGGTTTCATGGAATTATTCACCTGATATTTCCACTGCCTCATGTTCTACACTTTTACTAGATGCTGAGATCCAATGTAAGTTTACAATTTTTGTGCTTCTCTCAATAGGAAAGGTATATGCTTCATTGTGTAAGTAATATTTTTTATAAATTAAACCTCCAATTTTATGAAGATAGAACAAGCAAGTTATCTATAATGGCACACACACACACAATGAGCTGATGAACAAATCTACGTTTTTTTTCTTCTTTATTTATTTTGTATTTATCAAAAAACAGTAAAATGAATTTAAAATGCTGAAAAGTTAACAATAACTATAAAGAAGATAAAAATCATAAGCATGACTTATCAAGGGTGATAATGCAAATAAGATTGCTACACCTATATTTACTTTATGTTCAGCTTTCCCTCTGAATTTTATTTTCCATGCCTGTATATCTTTATTCAAGGTCCCTTCCCCCTCCTACCACATCAGGTCATTTTACTTCTCCGAAACTCCCCATCCCCCTCCCTGGGCAGGGAGCAGACAGTCCTATGGTCCCACTGACCCAATAATGCTTGGATCAGTCTCCACTCCTGGCCAAATCCAGTTTTGTCCACCCTCCCTCAAGAGTGAGTCAGGTGTTCCTATAGTTGGAGTGGGATCCGAAGCGTCAGTCCAGGGTGTTTCTGATCCCAAGATGTTCAGTGGTTGTGGTTTGGCACTTGGGCAAAGCCAAGGACACTGTCAATAGGACAAAATGACAGCCTACAGACTGGGAAAAGATTTTCACCAACCCTACAAGTGACGAATCTACGTTTTTTTATGTTAGGATGTTTATGAAAACTAAGTTACAGTTTCAATGTTAGAATTATTAATGTGTCTGCTGTTTAACATTATTAGTAAATTCTAAATAAAGAAAACCCTGTTGTTTTTGAATAACATACAATCAAGATTCGCAATACCCTAGAAATTCCAGAGTTCCTGAAAAGGTGATATACTCATACAGTGGGCTCTGACCTTAAGATGCTTTTGGATCTGAGCCCCAGGCTGGCACTGAAGCTTCTACTGAATCCTGAAATACTAGCTTGAATGCACTTTGTATGTTGGTATGCCACCATCTGTCACTTGGCATTATAGTGAACACCACAGACACCAAAACCCCGGGGCTTCTTGGCATGACAGATACTATTTAATTATCTTCATATTATTTAGCTTCCAGGCTGAATAAACCAAGTAAATCTACACTCTTGATTATAGAAACTCAAATGAAAAGTTTTACTATGAGAAAATTATCAGACTTATCTGGTAAGGTAGGTGTGTGTGTGTGAGAGAGAGAGAGAGAGACAGAGAGAGAGAGAGACAGAGAGACAGAGAGAGAGAAAAACATAAGGACATTCGGTGTATCTTGTATTAGTGACCTAGTTGCTTACCAACACAAATAGTTCTTCTCAGTGGTTTTATATTACAATATCATTTTGACTTGATATTATGATGTATATTGTGGAGAAAAATCTCACTGTGGTGTTTTCCTTAGTTCTTGAAGAATCATGAGATGGAGAACCTGAACTCCCTAGCACAAGACTTTTTATGTGTCAGACATATTTGAAGATGTATACCTTTTCTTACAGATATCTCCTGTGATGGAAGCTGAAGAATTAACTAATGATATATTAGCAATAAAAAATATTGTTCCTACTAAAGGTGATATTTGGGCTACGTTTGAAGTAATTGAAAATGAAGAGCTAGGTGAGTGCTTTTTATGCTAGGGATTCTTACATTCCACACAGAATGAAGTGCACTATGTGAGAAGCTATTTTCCTCAAGATTCATATCACATTGTGAATTCTGTTATACCTATGTGCCTGTATTGACATATGTTATCACCACTTGAAGTTGACATCCTTTGATATTGCTTATCAGAATAATTAATTATTTCATTAAATATATAAATAAGGATAAAGCCTTAGGTTTCTTTGTTGCTGCATTATCAAATAATGTTTTTGTATATAAGAACAAACAATTTGATTTATAACAATATTCTAAATGTCACCTCCTCACCCTAAATATAGGGTCTATATTTAGTAACAGCAAAAAAATACATATTTAAAAGATTAGTGCTCACTCCAAATCAATAATTTTAGATCTGGCAGAAATATTTCTTTTGGCTGTTTCATTTTCTTCTATCATCAGTGTGTCAGTTTGTCATCTTTCCTCCCAAATAAACTGGAGAGTGAAGACACTATTTCTAATACCTTGACTACCCTGCTTGCAAAGTGCTGAATAGGCTTAACATTCTAATGACACCATTTGGTTTAAAGTCCTCCAGGAAGAAAATAAGATGCAGAATTTTATTGGACCTTGACCATCTGTCTAGCTGATACCTACTAAGGTCTTGGGACCCTTTCAAGAATAGCTGTCAAACTGTCCAAAGAAAAACCTTGCCCCCTACAAGCTCAAGATGAAAATTAAAATTTAATGTTGAGCTACCCCAGGGTGCATTATTTTGAATATTGAAGTCAGCTTTGGAATGAAGGGCATTAGTATGCACTCTTTCATTACTCCATCTTGATATTTTTATTCATTTGATTTTTTTATGTGTAATTCCTTAAAAGTTACTAGGCCTCACAATATGATATTGTCAATATGTCTTGTCAAGATACAATATTCACTGGTGCTTGGATGTCAATTCTCAGTATCTCCCTTCATTATATTCTTCACCACTGGACAGAATTGCTCTGGAAAGTGCCTCCTGTGACCCCAAGCTATGAAAATTGGCAGACCTGCTTCCATCTTCACTCTACCTGGCATTCTGTGGCATTGATTGTTAATGACCTTTCTTTTTGTCTGTGGTGATATCCAGTCTATTTTCAGTGTTGCCTCCATGTTTTTCTTAATTCTTCAATTGTGCCATCAAATTTATACTTTCTCTTCTGTTCATTGTTAATAATTGTGTTTGTCATTATGAAGTTTTTAAAATATTCTTTTGTGCTTGACTTGCATGGGGAGATGACAGTTTTCATGTATGTCTTTGTTTTTGAACACTTCAGCATAGCCCACTACTACCCACTAAACTACCTTCATTAAGGTATAAACCCAGAGTGTCTCTGCAATGACCTGCATTGATACTCATACTAACTGGTTTAATAAACATTTCATGGTAGAGGTCTAATTTGAGTTTGCCTCTATTTTCCAACACTGTGTTTTATAAATAATAGGTATAAATTTAAAATCTTGTAAATAAACCATAGTAAAAAGCCATATGATTTAGATTATTTGATGAATCCTATCTTCATTATATTTATGGAGAAAAGACTTCTATTAACATTATAGCCAAGATTAACTATGTAAGTCACAATCCAGCTTATATTGTCCCATCCTTAGAATCATCCTATTTTTGTTTCCTCATCCCCTGATTATTCCATCATTTTGGCCTTTACAAAATTTCCAGACATGGATAGTGTATGCCTAAGTCCCTTGACAGTAAGAAGTACTAATACTCTCTCTTGCAGTTGTCAATGGAGTTCTTATTTCTATCTTGAAGTTACAATCTTATCAAACACTATAGACATTTTGATCTATTTTTGGTCTTCTCTGACAGAGACCAAAAATGTCTGTTAATTTCTGTTTATCCCAAGCCAGGACTCTATTATTCTTCTGCAGACATTTTCAAACTCCTCCTACAAAACATTTCCATAGGCTTTCTGACTCATGTGCAAAATGTGACCATACCTATGACCCATTTTCTTTTCTCTTGAAATTTCTATTCATTAGCTTACTGTCAGTGTAACAAATACCTATGATAAACCATATAAAAGAAGAGAGCTATTTGTCTCATCACTTTGTCACTTGGGAATGTAGAACAGGGAAATTTTGTTTGTCACTTGACAGTGAAGAAGCAAAAAGACAAAGTCAAGGGCTCATTATTTCCTTCAAGAGTATGCCCCAGTGAGCTAGCAGCCTTTCCTTACAGAATGTTTGACACAGGTTCAACTATACCTTAAGAGCACTGTGAGTCCTGACTAAATTTTCAACATGTGACCTTTGGAGATCATTCAGAACCTAAGCTGGAGCAGAAAGATGTTTTTGTTTGTTGTTTCTTTTGTCTCCATCAGCAAATACTCTGCTTTAAATGTGGCTGTGGTTTTGTTACTTATCCCCAAATGGATCTTATCCTCTCTGTATGTCCTTTACTTCTCAAAGAATTATCTCTTGAGGAGCCTAATTTGAGTAGACTTCACAGAGGATTTTGATTTTTTGAAGCAAGTACTTCCTGTCCAACAATATAACAGCAAAATATTTTCTTTTTCCTTGTAAATGCTATGGCATGGAAGATCTATTTGCTTTTTATTAATATGATTCCAAGCTTTTCTTGTCAGCTATATGTAAAATGCTAACAAAATACCAGTTACAATGAAGAGAAGCCTTTGATCTTTTGAGTTTGACCCAAAGAATTAGAAATGGAAATCCCATAATCATCTGTGAAAGCCTTTGCTGCCAATGGCAGATAGTTAATGATACCAGATGTTATTTTCAATGAAAATTCACTGGCTTTCCCTTTAAACAAAGCAGATGAGGTTTATTCTTTGCACATGATTTTAAACAGTTAATAACATTTTTTTTATGAAACTAGAGATATTTCTTCCTAACTTGTTCTTTCTTTACACTGAATTTTTGCCAATGTGCATGAATTAGATATTATGAAGTGCTGTTTGTAGATGGTGTCTTGCTTCCACATGATACATGCCCTATCCTATGTAATCTGCCATGACACAAGCCTACAAGTATCCTCATCAACAAATGTATATTTGTAACTATGTATATTCTAACAGTGTTTGATACCTAAATCCATTTTCTTTTTTTTTATTTTTTTTTTTAAATTTTCATATAGATATTTATTATTTGGTGTTTTTACATTATACACCCCATCAAACTCAGATATCAGACCTCTCAGCTTCATTCCCACTCTTTTTTTTTTCCTTCTTTATTTTGTATTTATCAAAACAAAAAACACAGTAAAAAGAACTTAAAATGTGGAAGAGTTAACAATAACTATACAGAGGATAAGAATGATAAGCATGGCTTATCAAGGGAAGAAATACAAATAAGATTGCTACACCTATATTTTCTTTGTGTTCATCTTTCCCTCTGAGTTTTTTTTTTTTTTCCCATCCCTGTATATCCTTATTCAAGGTCTCTTCCCCCTCCCAACACATCTGGTCATTTTTCCTCTGCAACTCCCCATCCCCTCGCTGGGCAGGGAGCAGACAGTCCTATGGTCCCCCTGACCCAATAATGCTTAGATCAGTCTCCAATTCTGGCCAAATCCAGTTCTTTCCCCTCCTTCAAGAGTGAGTCAGGTGTTCCTCTAGGTGGAGTGGGATCCAAAGGGTCAGTCCAGGGTGTTTCTGATCCCAAGCTGTTCCGTGGTTGTGGTTTGCCGCTTGGGCATGTTTGGCTTTTTTTCTTGTTTGTTTGTTTAGAGACCACTAGTGAGTGAGTACATCCCCTGCTTACCTCTCTGAGTTTGTGAGACTTC